>VZTH01017683.1:1033816-1051174 GCA_013397815.1 Aleadryas rufinucha | reverse complement strand
AAAAGTGAAAAATCATGGCATCAACATAACTTGCAAGGGAGATGACTGCAGCTGACTTGTGAGTTTGGATGTGCAGGAGGTGGTGAGGCTGCACCCTGCCATCATGGCAGCCTGGGACAGCACAAGCATCCTGCCCAGGCCGCACCTTTGTGTGGTCAGATGCGATGATGTCTGTAAGCCAAGCAGCACATGTTGATGAACCTTGGGTGTTTTTCCAACTGTGATTTCTCTCTTTGTCTTGAAAAAAAACGTGGCTCCATTCACATATGCCTCAAAGTGTTTAAGCATGATCAGGACATTCTTTTGGAAGACTTGTCAACCATAAATCTCCGTAAATTACTGCTGGTTTCATCACTTACCCCTTCTGGCTAAATATCTCAGATTTTTCAAAGGTACATTCTTGACTAAAATTGGTTTGCAATTTAAGAGGTCCTTACTTTAACTTAAACATCATCAGACCCAGGTGGATTTATTGAGTGTGCATGAAATAGTGATCAAGCCAACATGTCAAGTAGCTCATCCCCGACATCCCAGGCAGATGGTGCTTCTGGCTGAGGGTTTGTCTCATCTGTGTTGGTTCAAGTTAGTGTTTTATTTCTTTTGTGTCAGAGAAATTTGTTGATCAAGAATGCTGATTCATCTTTGTCTTTATTTTTCCTCATGCTTCAGAACACTTCTGATTCAATATATATGGGATTTTTAGTTTGGCTGCAGAGAACCAGGGAAAATTGATTAAATGGATTGATTTATCCTTGCATTGGACAGTACCGGTAGAATAAGCTCGAGTTTTCAATGTTAACTCATTATTTTTGGATGCCTGAGTCAGCACACTTAGAGGGGCCTGATCCTTATCATTGGTGCCCCTAAATTTGAGCCTTCTGAATTGGCATTCATATTTGAGGATGCTATAATTCCTGTATTAATTAGGAATCTGCTTCTGAAATTGGGTGTCAACCAGATGTGAAAGTTTTTGTTACTTTGAGCAGATGAAAGATGCTGAAAATGATGCTTGCAGACTGAGGACCCTGTTAATGCTGGTGAATAGGCTAAGTTGTAATACAGTTTAGGGAGAAATCTTTTGGATTTTGGTCTATCCAGAAGTAGATTGATCTCCTTTAAAGTGTTTATTTTTATTTACACCTCTTCAGGCAACAAAGGCTGAACTGCAGTGCCACGTAGTCTAAGGAAGCAAGCATGAGACTTAACTCATGAGGCAGGGCAAGGAAGCAAGCAAATTGATTGACTGCTGGCTTTCCGTGTGATCTTGTGAATGGGATGTCATTGTCTGTTTGAACCTTTGGATTGTATAAGAGCATAAAAGCCTCAGGCTCAGAGTTTATTTAGGATGGGTATCTTATATGGGCATAAACAACCTGCAGAACACACAAATCAAATACATGTATTTCTGAAGAGATTTAGGATGAGTCCAAATAGTGTTGGGCTCTTATGTGACATGTGCACAAGGTGTGTGATTAAATCTAAAGACAAGGTTGGTAAAGCTTAGATCTACAGTGGTGTATCTGTAACAGCAATTAGAGGACTGCGTGCTTGGCAGCTGCAAGATAAATGGATAGTTTACCATGCTTAAGGGACCTATGAGCATAATGTTTATTTCTTGAGGTTTCAGCAGTGCCTGATGCTCCTCAGCAGGAAAACCTCATTGTTAAAATGAGGACACTAAGGCTACTGGTTCTGACCTTTTGAGTTGGCATGAATAAAAGCCAGGTTAATGAAATGTGTTGCTCCAGTAGCAAGTTAGGGAAAAAAAACCCTGTCTGCTGCTCGGAAAGACAATAAATGCCACAGAGATTTATGCAGAGCTTCAGTGGAGCTCCATAGTCATGTGAGCTATCTGTACATAAGTTACTGGGGAAAAGAAGTCACTGCTTGGATCTAGTGAAGCACACAGCCCCTGATGTCTCAAGGTGACAGATAACAATAGTCATAATGGTTGTGACTTGCTTGACACGATCCATTTAGCATTCTTGCCCTTATCACTTGCTGGTTTCAAAGCCACAGTCCTGAAGTGTGATCAGGAAAATTGCATTTGACATGGCTTGTGGAAGAACGGCGTAAATCCCCCAGCACCAAGCACTTATATATATGTTAGGCTGACCACTAATCACCCGTTCACTGCAGAGCACCCAGAAAAGCTGGCTGCTAATGAAAACCCTGGAGCTGGCACTGAACTGATAAGACTGTTGGGTCCCTATTTGTGTTTTCTGGGATCATGCCAGTGTAACAACACAAACTCTGGCAAGCGGCAGTTTTTAAGCTCAAAATATTAATGTAAAGTGGGTATAAAATTGGCTAGGGACTTCAATGTCAGTGCTCGACAAAGGAAACTATTTCTTGCTAGGAACAATTGTTACTTGTTGGATTACTTGCTCCGTGGTAGCACTGAGGTGTTGGCTCTGCAGCCGTGCAAGCAGCTGGATGCTGCTCGGAGAGGCGATGGGAGGTGCCTCCCCCGGAGCTCCCAGCCTGTCCCAGCCTTGTGCCAGCTCTGTGCAAGCCGCGGCCAGCGAGCCATTTATCACCCCCGTGCAAGCCAAACTCTTTGCTGCTGTTGCAAGCACAGCCTGCTGCTGTGGGACTTTAAGGGAGGGTTTTTTTGCTGCCACACCTCTTTGCTCTTCCCGTTGCTCATAGGGATAAAATCCCTTTGGAGGAGTTAATACTCTCAGCAGGGAGCAGGACAGCTGGGATGCAACACCGACTGTCTTCAGAGTGGTGCAGTGGGCTCCTGCTTTTAGTGCATAGCAAGAACTCCCAGTGCTTCAGGATTAGGTGGTTTCTGGATGGGATCTGGAATTGAAGAGATCTTCCCTGTCGGGCTCTCCAGCCCAGAAACGAAAACTGGCTTTGTAGTAAATAAACATACTGCTATATGGCATGGAAAGAAAATTATGGGGGAATCTCATGCTTCTTTCCTTGCACCTCCCCACTTCCCTCCTAAACACAGGAAATAGAAATGCTGTGGCAAGGCCCATTTTAAAAGCAAATCTGTTTTTTTTCTTTCTAACCCCACTTTCCCTGGAGTAAAGTAAAATATATTTCTTTGGCTCAATTTAGTCTAAAATAGGCCTCTAGTTCTAATAGAGCTGCCCTGAGGCACTACTCTTGGCCTCCAGCTGCTGTCTAAAAAAGCAAAATTCTCCCATAGCTCTTTTGTTGTCTCTGTTGGCACCACATGAAAGTTTTGGCTCTGCTGCAGCATCTTGAATGATACTGGGTGCCCAGGCAGTGGCACAGAATCTATCCTCATGTCCCTCTCCAGACTCAGCTGCCTGGAAGGATTGTGGGATGAATGAAAGCCTGTAGATAAAATTTCATGGTGGGTGACTTCTTCTCAGGGCCATTAGTGAGACTGAAAAATCAGACTTTATAATATAAAGCAATCTTCCACCTGAACTCAGGACAGCTACTCTAGTCCCACAATATGTTATTTAAAGCCTGTTTTATAATAGAATTTGGCATTGCAGTATGTATAATTTATAATATATTAAAACCCATTTCATAATATATTTTAATCTCTGATGATGAATAGCTGGGACAGTCTTGCAGGTTCTGTTATATCACTATGGCAACATCCTTTAAAAAAAGAAAAGTAGGACAATTGAGAGATACCAAGGACTGGTCAAGGAAAGAATAATGACACTTGTCAATTTGCATTTTTTCCAGTAGTTTATTTTCTTCTTGTAAATGGCATCTATTCTGATATTTTTGCATGTGTTTTCAAGAAATCGCTTGCAACTACTGAAATGTTGCCTCTCCTTTAACCTTTGAGGGCTCAACTCTGAAAGGATTTGTTTTCCATCTCAGTGCTAAATGACTTAGCCCATCTATGAAGAGGAGCAGAACTCAGCAGCTATTGGTGGGCTGGAAATATATCTTCCATTAGATTTCCAGCATTTCTCAAAAATCAAAATAGTATTTTGAGTCCAACCTAACATGCTTAATTTAGAAAAACAAGACTTGTCTTCCATACTAAATGGTTGGCTATCTTTAAAAGTCATGACGCTTGCTTTGAAGGCTTACATTTTGACTAAACCTCTAAATGGCAATTATTCTTTTCCTGAACAGTACTCAGCAAAGCATATTCATCATTCATTAGCAAAGAAAGAAGAAATCTCAGTTTGCCTGCCTTTCCAAGCAGTGGTGGTACATCTCTAAAAATGTCACTGCAATGTCTCAAGTGTTAGGGATCAAAAAGCCTGGAGATCTGTGGACCGCTATTTGCTTAGCAGGTGACACAGGGCTCATCCGTGGAAGACTGATTTTTGTCATTTACCCCAAATCAGGCAGTCTCTTCCTGAAGAGCAGACTTTTGAAGGTCCCAGGTCTGAGGACCAAACACCAGCAGTGCACCAGGCAGCCTTTTAAGGTGTTTCTATTGCTGGGTGTTATTCTCAGTCTTATGCTTTCAAGCGTGGGAAAGATACTTTTTGAGGATGAAAGTTTATGGTTATAGTGGTTTGTTCTGTCAAATGCTCCAGGCATGAGTTCCCTGTCCACGTGGAACACAACAGTGGGAACTGAGCTATGTAGGAGATCCCATGCGCTTTGCTTCCTACTTGGTTTTCTTAAATACCTCAGGCCTCTGCTATTTTCAACAAATTCAACAAATAATTCTATTCTCTCCATTCTTTGTGATTCTCAGCACAACTGGTTTTCTTCAGCCTCCAAACTCTTCTTTTCTGGGGCTACCCCTTGCCATCAGAGGTTTTAACACTCCCTTGCCCTTCTCCACCTTTTACAGAGCAGACTCTGACTGTTCCTTCTCCTTCATAAGCTAAAGTTTCTCCAATGCTTTTCAGCACCCAGCCATGTTTTGACTGGTGGCAGGTCATGCAAACTAAAGCCAGGTATTTAATAGCCCTGATTATGTCAGCTGATATGAGGCTGAAGGGGAGAATACACCTACATTGTCTGGGGACATCCGGGCATTCCTATTTCCCCCTGTTTATCCCAAAGCAGAACACAGATGTTGACCTTTACCTTACTAATCCACCTGCTTACTTAGGTTTTTGCTTGAGGGGTGACAGCAAGTGAATTTCTGCCTATAGGGCAAATTCCAGGATGTATCCATTACTGTGCCATTGACATTTGCCAGCCGATTCTTATGTTTTCAAAGTAATTCTGTTCATGTGCCCAGGGAAATTAGCAGTGAACTGTTACCGGGGTTTAAAAAGCATTTCTGGAATAAAATTTCTTTTAACTATTCCTATTTAAATCATTGCTTGCATAAAGCTACTGATTAGAGAAGAGCAGAAATCCTCTTGAGAAATAGGAATAGTGAACTTGATGAGTTTCTATTCTGACTTTTTTTTTTTGTTCTGCAGTTACATAAAGCCTTTTGCCATGGGCACCTCATCCATGACATGGATCACAGTCTACAAATAATGCTAGGATTTAATTTTTCCAGTTATGCTGCTCTTGCAACATATCTTGTAAATGCGCAGCTCAAATCCTGCAACTAGATATGTGAACAGTGAGGAGACACAGTTGTTTTCCAGTGAAGGAAAAACTTCTATAATGATGGGAGCGGTGGCATAAAGATGCACCTTTACACTGGGTCTGGTGCTCACATGGCAGCTCTTGTCTGTTATCTAGAAGAAAATACAACTTACACAAATCATGAGAGTGTATGAAAATGGACACATTGAGTCTCTTAGCAAACAAGACCATAAAACAGGAATCTTTCTGACTTGGGCAACACTGTTAGGGCTGATGGGGTTTCTTGGGGTTTTCTGTCTTCTAGCGCATATTGCATTTGAGAACGAAAACCAGCTGAGAGCAGTATCACATAAACCTATTTTCCTGTTCTTTATGGAAGATGAGTACTTTCTTATCCCAGAACCACTGGGCCCATTCATAACTGAAACCTTTAAAGTTTATGAACTGTGAAATTAGGTGGCTAATAGACAGGTGAATCATTAGGCTGGATGCATTCAGAGACCTCCTTGTTCCTGTTTCTTGTATCTCTCTGTAGAAAAACACATTTACTTCAGCAGACAAGAAAAACAACATCAAAAACTCTTCATGACACTGAGGTCCCACCTAATTGCAGGAGAATGGGATTTTTGCCAGGACACAGCGAATGCCTACTGTATCTGTCTATTTATTTTCTCAGGGTGTCATGCCTTGTGCCACATTGGGTCATCCACAGGCATGTAGGTTTCTTGGTTTGGTTGTTTTTTGGTTGTTTTTTTTGTTTTGTTTTGTTTTCATTTGAGTTTTTTGTTTGGTTGGTTTTTTGGGGGTGTGGGGTTTTTTTTGAGGTGGTGGGGGATTTGTTTGTTTGTTTGTGGGTTTTGGGGTTTGCTTTTTTTTGTTTGTTTGCTTTTTGTTTTGTTTTGGGTTTTTTTTGCTATATGTAGGAGAAAACCTTTGTAGCCTCTATCTGCTGGAGATCTCTTTTTTCTTTTTTTTTTTTTTCTTTTCTTTTTTTTTTTTTTCTGTACCAGTCTGTCCTGTGCAAAAAGGTCTAAACAAGTAGAGAGCAAGGAACAGATTTGTTTCAGGTACTCCTGCCATAGGAATATTCTGATAATAAGATCCTCCCAGGTGTTTGGAAGAGCTTCGGCATTCCCTGTGAGTAAGAAATGTCTGACACAGTCCCAGGAACGAAACAACTCAAACCAACCCAATCAATAGCACTTCATTTTCTTACTGAAATGAAATCTCCACAAGTGATTTTGGAGTGAAGAGGGGACTTTTGCATCTCAGTTTTGCACATATCCTGGCTTTTAGATTTTGCATAGGATGTGATTCAGGAGCATTGAAGTGGTCCTCATTTTTATCAGAACTCCCCTCCAACTCAGTTTCACCAGTTATTTATTGTCACATGTGAAATAGGAGTTGTAGCCAGGCTGTATATCTTAGTTAATTAAAGGGAACATCTGGTTAATTTAATGCATTATATAAATGGTATTTCCTTTGTATACCAGGCCGCATGAAATAATCTATTGGCTACTGACCCAAGTTCCTGCGTGCCTATCAGATAGCCCACAAAAAGCATAATATCTGACATCATCCATGGCCCCTCCAGGCAACATATAAAATAAATACTGTAAGCTTACATAGAAGCAGGTGAGTCCAAAAGAGCAGAAGGGGATCTATACATTCCCAAAGTACAAACTTAAGTGGTAACAGATGAATCCAGACAGTGATTATAAACCCCAGAGCTGATTCATAAACTTCTCAGGCTGCAGTCTCTAGAGTCTGAGGGCAAAACTGCCTGCGACGTGCTTGTTTTCATGTCTTTATAGCAGGAATAAGTTCAGTTCTTTGTATACTTAGGGAAGATGGATGAAGATACTGATGTTGTTGAGTGGTCTGAATGCTCAATAGCGGTGAAATCAAACTAGCACGCTTGAATGGCGAAACCATTAATGAATTAGGTAAATTTTTCTAGTTTCATGCAGGCAGAGCATTCTCATCAGACCTGCCATATTTGGTAGATCTTGTTTGCATAACAGATATTTTCAGTACTTGTTTTTTTGTTTACAGAGCCTAAATTTCAGGTGGGACTTTGTAGGAGGGAGAGTTGGATCTACAGTCAATAGTCCAGGGGATTTTTGGCTGTTGACTTGCCTGTTCCTTGCTGGAAGTTATTGCCAGAGGTCTTGTGTTGTTGGATAAATGCTGGGGGCAGGAGGGGCGTTGGGTGCTTTCTGCTCTACGTTGGTACTTTGGTGCATAGCTTCCAAGCTGAGAAGAGGATGCTCTGCAGTGCCCTGGCACTTCAGTACCTGACTTGTGTTGGTTAGAAATAGAAACGGGGGTGTGGACCTCACTGTGCTGATTCCTAATCCACCTTCATCATGTCCCTTCCCTCTCTTTTCCCTTTGCTTTGGCTGCCAAAATGGAGATGTGCTAGAGGTAGGCATGGCTACAGGCAAGCCGTGCTGACATCATGACAGCTTTTGGAATGCATAAGAGAGGCCAAGACTACAGAGGAGTTTATTTGCAAACCTCTCTGTCTAGATGGCTCGTATAATTATTTGCTGTGCTTATCCCACTTTACTCAACACACAGCTCAGAAGAGCAGCCAAGCCATTTTAGAAGGCTTTGTTGCCTCAGACATGGGAGCACAGGATGCTACCTCAGTAGGCTGGGCTGTGTTTGCTGTTCTGATGCTGGAAACAATCATCTTTGCTCTCAGGACAAAACATTTCCAACTGCCTGACTTTGGGGTTCCACTTTAATCCTACGTGCTAATGTGCTGGTTTACCGCATTAACGCAGATTAACTGAAAATAACTTGGCACGTCAGGATTTTCTGCTCTTCTTACGCTCTATAATCTCTTTGCTTTGGATGATGTTTATTACATACTGAAATAATGGATTTAGTGCTTTCATGACCCCTGTAACGAGTTCTTTTTGTGATGCCACTCAGAACTGCTCCTGCTTAGCAAACCTTCCAGGCAGGAATCAGTCCAGCACAATTACCCTGGGCACACTGGCAGCCATTTTGAGGACTCTCTTGGGTTGAGTCCCACTGCAGATCTGCTGCAAACAAAACAGGCATTTGAGCTTATTAATTCTGGCTTATTAATTTCTTTCATTGCAGCTGCAACCAAACAAGAGCCTTCTTCAGCCCACGCCCTGGGGTCCTTCTCATCTGCCTTGTTTAGGATGCAGCAGAAGATGTTTGGAGGCTCACTAGGTGAGGCTGATAGAGAGCCTTCTCGGCTGCCAAAGCATTTAAGACCACCTTAGAAGGGCTGTTGGGGGGATTCTACAAGTACAGAACATATGGGGAGGATGGTCTGTATTTATTTTGGTTGCTAACAGACTAGCTCTACTGCATCCATATGTGTTGATATTGAGCTTTGTGTATCTCAGTAATCTCTCTAATCCTCTGGCCAGATGTTTGATGGTATTGGGAGGCCAGAGGTGTTAAAACTTCAGAGGTCTTCGCAGACTTCACTTGCTTAAATGCTGTGTTTTAACAGATTTCTGGGGCCTTTCTTCTGGTCACCATCTGCTCTCTTTCCAGCTCTTTTGAGTCTGCTAATGCTGCTGTTTGCTCCCATCTTTGTTTTTCCTCCTTTGACTCCCTCCTTTCTGTATCTTCCCAAGGATGTGTTTCTCACAGCCCACATTATCTTTTCTTCTTCTGTAGAGAGGATCTGAAGTTACACAGCCACAGTTAGCACTTTTGTTATTTTTTGGCAGAATTTTGCCGGCCCTATGTTTTGGGTGGCAGAAGCTCTGTGGGAGCCTTGCTAGGCATCTGGGGATGGTAAGTGTTGCTGCTGTGCCCTGTGTTGTGCCTGGCTGTGGTTTAGGCCCCTTTTCCCTAAAGAGCTGCTGTTTGTGCTGGCCTAACTCAGAGCAATTCCCTTAGCTCTTTGCAAAGAGTGGAAAGCTGGACAAGTGTCTTTAACACAAAGCAGGAGCAAAGAGGAAGGGAGTCAGCCTTACTAAGGGCAATTAACTGTGCTGCTGACAGAGAGCCCATGTGCTCCCTGTTCTTTCTCTTCTCTGAAGATGACTTTTGCAAATGGATGGAGATTGTCAAAGCCTGTAGCTTCAGGTACTACGCCACCTTTAACACTGAAGTGAGATGAGTCTCCACCGTCTGTCATTGCCAGGAAAATGACAACATTACCATTGCCTCTGTCTTCACAGAATTAAAACATGGCATCAGAGGCTGTCTACATCTTCTCTCCGTTTCTTTTTTCCCCCTTTTTCGGTTTGCTCCTGTTTGGAAGATAATGAGGGCTACTGTCTTCCATGTGCTTTTTATCAGGGAAGAGTGCTCTTCAGCAGACTCCTTAAAATAATGGATGGCCTCAGTTGCTTAATTATCTCTGAAACTTTCTTGCTGCCCAGCAGCAGGGAAGCTTTCTTACATGGGGTATGGATAAGAGGTACAGTCTTAGAGTGATGGTTCTTCTGCCATGTCCTTTAAGACATCAGAGAGAAAAATAGTGTGTTGATACCACCAAACCCAGATAAAATGATTTGTGTTGTTTAGGTGTGTGGCATGATCAGTTTGACCATTGGGAGTGGATGGATTTTGGATTGGGAGGACAACAATAATTCATCTGGTGGATGGGAGTTGCAGTGGAGTTTGGGAGGCATGTTGTAAAGGTGGATGAGAGAATTAAGAAGACATCTCTTTGGAGACCATCAAGATTGAAGGGAAAAGAACTTGGGTTCACCAAGCCCTTTAAGCTGTCAAAGAAATGCACGTTCTGGTTAATCCATCTCTTTTGATGACAGGTTGCGTAAGGAGAACTGATTGAAACATGCTTCCTTCGTCCAGATTCTCATTCCTTAAAAGCTATCTTTGAACAGTATTCGTAACAGCAGAGAGTTCTGCTTTTGCAAAAATTTAAAAAGCACAAGTCTATGAAATACATCTGTCTTGCTGAAGGGAGTTCAGCTTGCCTTGTATAATCTGGGTCAGAATTCTAGATAAATTTGGTGGTCCTGACAGCATCTGGCCATTTGGGAGCTCAGGTCTCATTTAGACACAGATATTAGTGCTGCTGCCCTTCTGGTTCTTTGGACTTCTCTGGGGTTAGGGCTACTGTTGAGCAGTTGCAAAAACTCAGCTATTTTGTTACTTTGCTAAATGAATGCTCATTCAGTCAGGAACTGTAGAGTGGCTGTCACCCAGATATATTATGTGAATTAAATTATAATTAAAAGTGTATTTAAAATCAGGACCTGTCTTCAAATAGCCGTTAGTAATAGAAAATCACATTCAGATGGCACAGCAGGATGTGTGTGAACCAGATGCTTTGGGAAATCCTATGCAGACTTTCAGGGATTTTTTTGCCTTTTAGCTTACTTGACTATTTCAAGTAGCATTGGAGATGAGGCCCTCTGAACTTGTTTAGGGTGTTTGAGTCTGACATATGAGATGAAGTCCATTTTGCTATGGAAACTAAAGGAAAGAAAAACAAACCCCTGCCCACAGCTCTTGAAAGTTCATTTTTTTTGTATGTGTACAGGTGCCTTATACATACCTTAGTAGAGGTCAGCCCCAATCTTTACCTGGCATCTGTATGTGCTGTTTCAATTCAAATAACAACAGGTGCTTGTTTATAGGTGCACTATAAGTATCTGAAATTACTCACCTGGGTAACATTAGAGATCAAAGCTGTAAGGAAGTGTATGTATGACCAGGGACCTAACGTTTGATGGGTGCTTATGAACTGTAAGGAACATCTGCTCTGAGTGGGCAGCAATTGCTTTTCTATATTGAATATTGAAGTGGGTTATCACACCGTGGAATGGGTTTCTTTCTTCCTTTCATCTCCACGGTGTTTTTTTCCCTGTGTTGTGATTTCATAAAGATTGAATAGTCACGATGAAAGAACAGTAGGCAAATGCATACAGAAACAATTTAGCTTTGTGTGGTGTCAGATGCTGTCATGAGAAATAAAGTTTTGCAGGTTTCTACTTAAAATCATGACCAAAGAGTTCTGGCCTGGCAAGTGTGGGCAGCTGCATAAGGTCCTCTGTCAGAAATGTCATTCAGCTGTCCCCTCAGATAAACAGGGCCCGCTTGACATGTTGATGTGGCCAGTGTGAAAAATTCAGATTTTTTCAGAAATTAACCTCTAACATTAATTTATTCTTAAGAACAGTAGGCTCCTGGGCCTCATGTTGCAAGGAATGCCTTTAAGATGTGGCCCAAGAATAAAGGATGTCTCTCAGAGCAAGTCCCCTCCTCTGATCCTTGGAGGACTCAAAGTTGGTGATTATACCTTAAACTTTATTTTAAACATCTTAAAACTTTAAAAAGCGACCTCTGGTGGCTCCAGAGCTAGGGAGGGGGAAGTGCAGGATCCCGTGCAGGATCAGGAAGGAAAACTCAGGCTTCATTTGACACTTCACAGTTCTTCTGTTGATGGCCAGGAGCCATGTGCAGGTCCACGGTGCCAATACTCACCTCGTGTGCCCTGCCACTTTTATTGGAGGTCAGTCAAACCCCATAGGTTCAAAGTCACCTTCTGAATGGTGCACCTCCATCGGCCTCTTGCCATCTTTCACATGACAACTGGCACATCATTTAGCCCATTCCTCAGGCTTTGGGGCACACCATCTGATGCTTGAGAACACCTGGTGTGCTGCTCCTGCCTGTGCCTCCCTGCACCAAGTCTGCTCCAGGTCTTCTTGGCACCCCAGGAGCAAGAGACTTTCTGAGTTTTAGGCCAGACTGAAAAAAGCTTGCAGCAGAGTGAGACACAAAACATTTTTCTGGATCAGTGGGTGACATGTTCCTGTGTTTTGTGCAGTGAATTATTTCAGTGTCTAGTAGATAAGAATTTAGTGTAGATGACACCTGCCTCTGTTCTGATGTTCCCCCCAGCAAAACTGACTGAAGGCAGGAAGGGGTCTAGGTAGTTTCTGGAAGAATTTGGTGAGAAATACCCAACTGTTCTTCCAGAAGAGAGGGTGTATGTGGAACTGACTAAAGCAAGGAGAATGAAGCACTTAGCTTGAAAAGTGCAGTTAGTCGCCATGCATTTAGTTCCTATTCTGCATGATCCCAAGTGCAAAGATAAGAAACCATTGTTTTTCCAAGACACTGCTGACAGCTCTTGCTAGGAAAGGCTGCATTGACTTTTTACTGGCACCTTAGCATTTTTGATCAATAGCTTCACAAATAGGAGGGAATTAATAGTCTGCTAACTAAGTCTTCTTTTTTTTCTTCTTCTTAATGCTTTATTTTAATCAATTTTTTTGTCTTATTAAGAAAAAGACTAGTATAAATGATCAAGGATTAAAGCAACTTTCTCAGTCCAACAGTGTGAATTTATGTCACTTCAAACCCAGTTTCCTTTGAGGAACACAAACACTGGATTAAAGCTTTACCCCAGACATAATTAAAAGGCTAAATCCCATATATAGCATTACAGCTGTAATGCGACTGGAAGAGGATTGCTCATTAGAGCCCATAGGGATTTCAATTATGGCTTTGGGGACTGATAGCCACCCATCTTGTCATGAATCCTCTTAGGGCAGACACCAAACCACACAGCATCGTGTTACAGCTCTCTGTTGCCAAGGTTTTATGCAGACACCACCTTGCACAGAGGAACTGTGGATTCACATTTCTCCCCTGCCAGACAAATGCTCGTGAGGATGCACCTGCAATAAGCCCAAAAGACATTCCCATCTGCCACAGAGCCATTATTCCTGCCTGTAGATGAGGTTCAGCATATGCATTTAGAGGAGGAAAACCTCACCAGGGCTCACGACAGCCTCTGGAGTGGGGTCAAATTACTCCTCATTTCCCAGAACAGGCCAGCAAGGAAATCTAAGTGCCAATGGGGTCTTGCTGGTGACTAGTGCCTTGGAGTCAAGGAAAAGCTGCTTCCCTTCCATTTGCTTGTTCCAAGACCTTGGGAGTTCACTGGGTGTGATTTGTGAGGACAGGTCTCCTGTGGTTTGCAGATACATGGTACCAAAGGCTCATCTACCTCCAGATTATAATATTCACATTAAGGCAATACAAGTGTTAGGTATGTACTGTGTGTGCCTGCATATGGATAAAATTCTACTGGCAACCACTCTTATATCACATAGGGTCCAGTTTTAGGGCACAAATAGAACTGGGCCTCAAGAACTGGGACCCACCAGTATGCTTAGTACCTAAAGTAGGAAGGCACATTTGTATAAAAAGAAAAAAAAAATTAAAAATCAGCAAAATAGAAAAACCGGCAAAAATTGCAAGCCCTGGACAAATGCTTTCCACCACTGCATCACCATCACTTTGAGAAAAGTTATTTTTTACCTATTCCCTTCTGAGTGATCTCAGGCCCCAACTCTTCCTACTTTTGTCCTGCTGCAATAATTACAGCTATTCTGCATCTGCCTTCCTGGGCTAATTGTCAGTTAAAGCCAGGTGACATCCCCTCTAAGGGCAACAGGCAGGCTTTGAATAAACTTGATTTTTATTTACTAGACATGGAAATAACTAGTTGTACAAAACACAGGAGCATGTCATTCACTGATCCGAAGCAATTTTTTAAAAAGCCAAATGTGTGTTTTGTGTGATGTCGATACCACACATTACTGCAGTGTGTGAGTATGGGTATTCTTAAATGGATTTTTCTGGTTTAAGTCTGGTTTTGTTAGCTGCATTGTTCAGAATTTTATGGTTTTAGTGTGTCTGTAGGTATTGGATTTTCAAGGCAGCTTGACTTCAATGGTTATACTTGACCACATTTTCAAGGAATTTAAATGATCTATTTTACAGCGAGTACAGTTACCTTGTTGGAAAAGCTGATTTGGGTACAATAGAAATGGTCAGTCGAGAACATTTCAGCGGGCTTATTTTTTTTACGTGTTGCTTAAAGCAATCAGACACCCAGACATTTGTGGAAGAACTTTAGTCCCTCTGAAGCCAGAGTTTATCTACATGAAAGCTTCTCTGCATCAACTTGAACTGATACAGATGGGACTCTGCCTTGCTAAAGGAGACAGGGCTCCAGTCCAACAAGGCTGGGACAGGATGGCTGTCAGGGTGGCACTGTATATTTCAGATATACTGTGCCAGTATATCTGAAATACATCTGTGCATGTTTTTGGTGTCATGGGGATCCAGTTATCTGGGGGAACTGCTGCCTTCTGCGATTTTACAATGGCTAATTGGTGAGTTAGAAATAAAAGCCAAATATGCACACACTCAAACTTCCTTCTCAAATACAGAAATCAGTCATATTAAAAAAGGGCCCTGTCCCCTCTGTTTCTGTTATTTATTGCTCCTTGTGCCCTCAGTTCCCTGAGATACTGAACATATACACAAAACAATAACTTTCCATGAGCTTCCAGAAATGGAAACACATTGTGTAGCAAGCAAGTACATTGCCCCAGCAGGTGAGGAGAGAGCTTAAGGAATGGCATTTTGGGCCACTGTTGCGTTATCATACCAAGATTTTTACTAATTTGAGATTTTTATGGAGAAAATTGCTGAAATTTCAAAGTCATAACAGCAATATAAGGAGTTTGAAAAATTTGGAGTCGACAAAACTGCATTTCTCCTAAAGAATTACAGCAGAAAGCTCTAGTTATTGTGTCTGGCATCTGTCATGGCAAGTGGACCCTGTAGGCACTAGGTCTATGTTTCAGCACTCGTGTTGCAGGGCAGAAGAGCTGCCTTTGGATTGGCTCTGTCTTGCCCCCACTCAAGCAGTTTTTATCAGTAGGAGCCCTGCATCCTGTTTGGTTCTTGACCACAAAATGACTTTTCAGTGCTGGTCATCTCAGGTCTATAAACGTCCTTGGGAACTTGCCATGTCAAACGATTGTAGGAAAAGGTCATGCCAGACTGACTGAATCATCTGACTCCTCATCTTTCTCCTGTGTTTATCAGGTCATTTGAAGCCATCTATCTACTTAGTTGTCACTACATTGACTCTTTGCTATTAAGGGTCATTAATATTGTAAGAGCCATGCACTGTCTGTGTAGCCCAGCAAATTATTAAAGACCAAACAGGTACCTCACAAGTCATGCACTCTGGAGGGAATAAACCAGAAGGCCCCTGTCAAAGCTGTAATTTAGAGTCAAGCACTGGAAGCTGCAGTAACAAAGCACTCGTCTGGCTGTTGTGGGCACGATCTGCTAAGTCCCACTCAGAATTAGCTTTTAAGTCAAAAAGTGTTAAGTCTGCACAGCCAGATTTGACTATGATTTCCCTAAAATTTTTGGAAATATAGACGGACCTGAAAATGGGATTGCAGTCTTATAGTCCTTTTTCTGCTGCCTTAGAAATAAGAAACACTGGAGCCCATTGAATCTGGTGAACCTGCTGGGCTTCAGCTACTGCGTACTCCTGCTGGATAGGTATTCTGAGCCCATTGGGCTACTTTGATGCTCTTAGACATGAAGAAACTGCACTGTCCCAAAAGTGGGTGGCAGAAGTCACCACTGTCTATCTGGCTTCCAAGAAGCCAGCTCTGCCCTTCAGGCAGGAAGTCAAGGACTGCGGGAAGTGTTGACTGTTTGGTCTGTAATTAAAAGAAAGGTACTTACAAGAACCTATTCATATCCTTTATGATCTCCCCCAGGATCATTTAACTGACTAATTTGGACAGCCTAGACAACAAATGAGGATTCAGTCTCCTCTCTTTCTACAACTCTGTAAACATAATCCTTGATTGATTGGCCTCTAATACATCAGACCTAAATGAAAAATTAATTAGATTGGCTGCAACCCTGAAGTGAGCACTTTACCACTTTGTTGTTTTGTCCATTTGATCCTTTCTTCTTTGATTTATGGGCAAAGGAGAAAGGGGAGAGAAAAAAGGACGAAAAAGAGGTTTGTTCTCGATGTCACTTGAAGTCAGATGGGTTATTGAAAACTGAGCTCTGCTTGGCCAAGAAGCAAAATGTGCAGCAGCAGCAGTGTCCCTACTGGAACATACCATGTAAGTGAGAAGCTCCCAAGGGAGCTGTTCCTCTCCCCAAAAACTATGCCTTAAGGAAAGCCCCCACATTGGTTTTGGCAATCTAGATTTTCCCTGGCTATGTCCATGACCCCAGTGTCCTGGTTTGCATGGCCCTTCCCTCCAATGAATTTTTTTCTCCCTAAAATAATGGGGCCATTATTCGGATCTGCCTTTGGAAAGGCCAATAAAAATATGTTTTGTTGGAGATGGCAAAGATTGCCATTGCTGATTTTCACAAGCAGTGCTGGAGGCTTGTGAGAGCTGGCCAATCTGATGTTGGTTTGTCTTGGAAAAATCTTCTGACTTTGTTGAATACTGCCATATCAGAACACTAGCTAAACACATGACAATCACCATGTTTCACAGTCTCAAAGCATACCTCGCAGTGAAAAATGAACCAAATGCTTTCTAGGTTTGTAAAGTATTGTAGCATTCAGAGCAGAGTTAGATGGCACAAAATAAATTTTAAAAAACCCCAACAATACAGTGAAGAGTGGAAACAAAAAATCTGAGCTTGACACATCCAGGGATGAACAGCAAGGGCAAGTGAAGAGTATGTTCTCAATCACAGCCAAATTTTTGCCAGAGCCTGAGGCCCAAAAAGGCAGCTGAAAAGTAGCAGTATATTAAACACCAACCAGTCTCATGGCCAGGAGGAAATAATGGGACTCTAAAGCGAGGCACAGTTGAAATAAGAAAGTTCTTATGTTATTTAAAGAGTTATTGAAAGTGAGAGCAGAAATTAAATTGAATTCCAGAGAGTGGTTATATGGGCAGAAATATAAAAAAAATTGCCTTAGTGTGGCTTTATCCTGAAAAGGAAAACATTCGGGCCAGGTTTGAAAAATACTTTTCTTTTCTTTTTTTTTTTTTTTTTTTTTTTTGTAAATAAAGGGAAAAAAACCCCTTTTTAAAAAAAAAAATTTTTTTTAAA
>VZTH01017683.1:1001721-1033806 GCA_013397815.1 Aleadryas rufinucha | reverse complement strand
ATTCGGCCAAGGTTTGTAAAATGCTTTTTTTTTTTTTTTTTTTTTTTTTTTGGTAAATAAGAGGAATAAAACTCCTATTTGAAAGAAAATACTTTGATGTAAACAATGGTGGCCTATTTCAAGAAAGCTTTCAAATGGAAAATTAAAGTATCATGTGCATGTGATGTTTCAAGGCTTTGTTGCTTCCACAGAGCTCTTCATCAGCTGTCCAGACACAGGAGACCAATAAATAGGACACCCATGCTGGAGTCTTGACTTCCTGCTCAGAAAATTCTTTTTTTACAAGCCATCTCTTCTGCTTTCTTCCTCTCTCTCTTTTCTTTCTTGATTTGACAGGATTCAGCCCCAAAGCACTACCCTGTCTGTGGAAAACTAGTCTGTGTGGTTTTGAGGTGTAAACTGTATTGTGTGTTTGTGTGCATGGTTTGCTATGCAACATTTTAAAATATGTTTTTAAAAAGGCTTGGTTATTCCACATTCACCTGACTGGAGGTGGAACCAACAGAATTCGGATTTTTTCCATTTCCAGGTCAAAACCTACCAGGATTAAGCCAGGCAGAGGGAGGATTTCTGCCAGGATTTCAACAATCCTTGCACTGATTAATTAGAAGACTAGTGACAGCTCAGGGGGCTCTACCTCACATCTTGTAATGAAACCTTTCAAAAGAACCCTCTATTTTTAACTGCCACAAAAGCAAATTTACAGCCATGGTGTTTTTTCACTAAATGAATGTGCGAGTTTATCTCCAGCTGGAGAATGGTGCAGGCCAGGCTCGCTCACAACACAAGCTGGAAGAAATTCAGACTTCAAGCAGTGATAACGTGTATGGGGCAGGTCTGCCACTGCAGGAAGAGAGGCTGCTTTAGCATGCCCAGGTTGGGGGAGTATGTATCCAGTAGTTTGCTTCAACTTTTTTCTTCCAAATTCACAGTTTGATTGCTGGATTGGAATGGGAAGGGTTCACGATGTGGTTTGGATGATAAAGCCTGAGATTTCTAATCCTAAAAGGAATTTTCCTGTGGGTGCAGGCACATGGTGCTGTGTTTCATGTGTAACACAGAGCCTTGGTGACAGTCAGCTAGTTTGGTCATTTCTGAGTAGGATATCTCTGCTCCTGTTACCGTAGTGAGATTCCTTCTTCCACTTCTCGTGAAAAAAACAGTGGCACAGTCAGGCTCCCAGCCCAACTTCAGTGCACATTTTCAAATGGGAATTTTTGCCCTACCATGCCGTGGTGAATTTCATTGAGACTATTTACAGCTTTTCTATGGGCTTCTCCACTTTGTTATCCTAATGGAGATCTTTGAGAGTTATGAATGAGACTGAACTGGGAAAAGGTGGCTGTTTTGCCCAAAGCCATTTTTGTGCTTGACAAAGATGATGCCTTACCTAAAATGGTACAGTATTAATATGCTCCACGTGACTATATGACCAAGAAAAGGGTAGTTATAGGCATTAGTGTGTACTTTCTCATTACAGTTTTCAGATTCATATCCCCTTGACTTTTACAAAAAATTTTACAAATTCCAAGGAGACAGTATCGGAATGTCTCTGAGAAATTAATTATAGCAGGTCCTGCTCTGGACAGGAAAGGCCTGCCTATGGTAAGGATATCAAATCCACAGTGTGACTGGATTGGGAAAGCAGAATCTGCACGGCACTTTGGGCACTAGAGGTTTGGTGGCTGTGGGCCTGTGCTTACAACCTGTGGTGTCAGGTGGGATTTTCCAAGGAATTTACAAGCCGTGTGTCTAGGACATCTGGCCACTGAACACCATTATTAAATTGTGCAGAAAAGCCCTTCATGTTCTCTGTGGCTGCAGTAACAATTCTGAAATTTGGCCGTATCCCTAGCAGGCAAAGGCAATAGCAGATCTCCTTCTTCTTAACAGGATAAATGTAAACCATTCAGTATCTCTGGTCAGCTTTTCTCCTAAAATCTCCATCAGTTTCAGACCCAACCTTTCAGACTTCCTATTACGTTTGATTTAGTATTAGCTCAGTTGTTTGGAGCATGGTGTTAATAACATGGAAGTCATGGGTTTGATCCCCATATGGGTCATTCACTTAAGAGTTTGACTCGATGATCCATGTGGGTCTCTTCCAACTCAGAATATTCTGTGATGCTATAATTTTGGTGATTTTTTCCTAAGAAAATACCATCAGAGATACTCTTTGGAGCAGAACAGAGAGCCCAACTAGCAGTGTCCATGACTCCTGCACCCCTGTTGCAGACTGTTACCACTGCATTGCTGGCTGAGACAGGAAGAGCTACTGCTAAAAAACTCACTGAGTGAATAGCTTTAAACTTTAAATTTTCAATGAAAACCACTGACATTTTAATTTTCTGCAGATGCTTATTTTCTTTAAGCTTTCATTTTGTGCAGATTGTCTTGGGGGAAAAATGTTTTACATAATCTCTTTTTCTGCTTTTGGATGCTTGACCCTATCTCTGGAGGAAATACAGGTAGGGAGAAGAAATTGTGATGCAACTTTTAAATACATACATTTAAGAATTTACCACCGAGACTTCTTTTATAAGTTTTTGGATATCATCAAATGAAGCCATTAGTTTCTGAAAAGGATTAAAATGAAAAATCTTTGAAGTCAGAAAATTGTCCTGGTGAATTAGCTCTGTAAGAATGGAATGGCTTGGGTTCTTTCTTCTTTTTTTTCTCTCCTTACAAATAGGAAAATGATATGTTGAAACTTTAACCTGATCAGATCAGTGTCTGAAAACTCAGGGTGAAATATTATCCCTCTTAAAGTCAGTGTCAAAGTCCCCGCTGATTTCAGTAGAGTTATGATAAATCCTTGTGGAAAATGACACATCGCATTACAGTATTCTCAACTTCTCCTTTTTTTTTTCCCCTAAGTAATATATCTCTTGAGCCATATACCTGGTGCTTCCTCTCTTCCCAGAAAATACAGCTTTCCATGAGAAAACCAGATATGGTGATGCTTCATGTCTTGTACTTGAAAGTGCTTGTGTAAGTTTTAGCATAACTACTACACAGTATGAGGTGTGGGAGCAATTTCCTCACTTCCATCTCAGAAATATGTTGGCATCAGGAATGTTTGTTCAAGTAATAATCATCAAAGGGCTGGTAATTCAGCTGGTATTCCTGTTGATGTTATTAAATCCATTTCTGAACTGGTGGTTTATTTCTTGCTGGATGGAGCAAATGAAGTTGCTGCTTCAGGCTTAGAAAGGTCAGATAGAATAGTCCATAGATTTGGGTTAGAGGCACAAATGAGACAGGGTCACATTAGCGCTGACAGCCTTCAAGAGGAACTTTATTCTTTCCTATTAGCTCCAACACAAGCAAATTATGACTGCCTCTCTGCCTTCTGTGCAGGGTGATACTGTACCCAAAGGACAGAGGGGAAAATATTAGTAGACTGCCATTTCAGACCTCTTTGGGTCTTCAGAGATGCTCAGCATCAATCAGTCACCATGATGGGCACCAGGAACTGTAAGGGCCCAGTATTAAGATACAGAAGCTTCAAAATGGGGACTGAGCTCATTTAGGAACCATTCTCTTACTCCTGTTTTGACCTGGTTTAGAAATCTGTCCCTTTAACTGCAAATTTTTTTGACTTGCACATTGATCTGATTATTTCAAGCCTGTAAATAGCTTCTATGATGCAGCTCAGTTACATTACTTGTTTCAGGTTTCCATTTTGCTTCTATCTGAGTTTATTTTATTACAGGGAATGATATAGCCCAGAGGATTTTTCTCCATATCAAAGTTGCCAGTATTTTCCTCATAAAATGTAGTCAGTATGTGATGGAAGTAGGCTCAGCCTATAAGGGGAAATATTCTGAAGCAATATCAGCATTACAAATCTCTCATTGGTCTGGAATTATGTAGGACCCAATGGTGAAAACATCCTCATGAATAGTTTTCATTGAATTTACCAAATTCTTCTCAATGTCAATGAAGCTGCTGAAATGTAATATGTAAGAGTTCACAGGATGGGATTTTAGGTTTTATTTGGCACAGCACTTGAGCATGTGCTTAAAATTAGAAATAGGCTTGTGTTCAAGGTGAAGCATATGCTGTTTTTTGCCAAACCAGAATGCTTTTTAGTCCCTTTCCTGTTTCAGAGGCCTTTTTCACCATTAAGGCCAGGTAGCTGGGCTTTTCTGCCTGCTGGAGCCTGCCTAAATATAATAAAGCTCCTGGCAAGTGGGGCTTTAAGCTCAAGTTGTATAAATGTGAATCACAGCTTGGAATTTGCAAATAACAACTGATGACAGTTATGAGAATGGAGTAAATAGTCAGTGCATTAACTTACCATTAGCTCATTTCATGAGTTTCAGGTCACTTTGTGTGACAGTGCTAAGGGCTGACTTTGACAAGCTGTGTTTCTGGTCAGTACCCAGTGTGCTGCTTAAAATGGATTTTGGTTTTCCATCCTGATTTTCCTCACCCTGTTAGCGGAGTGGGGCTATTTGGGGCCTTATTGTTAAAGATAATTTCTTGAAAATTCAAGGAAAGTAAGAGTTGAATTAGCAGCCTGACCTGCCAGTCAGATAGCCCATGCTTTTTGCAGACTAGTCATGCATATGCACCCTTAACTCTCTTGCCTTTACTTGAAAATAAGGAGCTGGGGGTGCCAGTTTTGTAAAATGAAGTAATTTTGCCTTCTAAAGAAGCCAGTAATGAGGGGAGGGAAAGTAATCACTGAGGGACTGCGAAGGCTTAATCTACAAAACATCCTGCTTCATTTTGATATCTTACCTGTTTTTAAAATGCTTAAATAATATCCCAAGTAATTTTCAGACAGGATTTTTTAAGTTGTAAGAAGTCAATTGCCTTGACCTACTGTTGCTCTTGTTCATTGCCAACAATTCTTAGACGAACCTCACCTGGATTATTTTTTAAATTGTTGCTGAGATGCCAAGAATTGAATATCTTGCTGAGTTATTTCATACCCTGATCGCTTTCCCTGTTCTGATAACTTCTGTTCCTGGTTCAGAGCAACTATCTTATGTTACATGTGAAGAAATTTGATTTTTATTGCTAGGGTGGAAACCATTTTGGGTTACACAAACTTTTGTCTAGAGTTTGCAGAGGGAGGGGTGCAGAAACGGGGAGCACTTCCCTTGAGGGATGGCTAGCAGATGGTTTCTCTCCAGCAGGCCTCTTTGTGGCCCATATGCTGGAATAAGATGCCATCAGTAAGGCAGCCTTGTGCTGTCACCTGGCTTTGCTATGAGATGTTGCAGCCTTCCATCAGATAACGCTCAGTGTGTCCCCCATTCTTGATCCCAGGTTTTTTTAGACTGGATTTTTTTTAAAGCAGCGTTGCCATTTTGCTGGGCTTGGTGCCTGACCCTTGTCCCGTGTGACAGCCAGAGGCGATCCGATGCACCTGGGAGAGGAAATGGAAGCGCCGGGCTGGCCCCGTGCCTTGGCTGGTGAGTGTGCTGGCTTTTCTGTGGGCCTGCCATGCTCAGCCCACGTGTGTGAGAGAACAAGGGTGGGAGCACATGGCACCTTGCACTGATGCAGTGCAGCACCAGCGCCAGGAGTTTGGGGCACCCAAAATACGGGTGAGGGGAAGGCAGCCAGTGCAAGCTGGGTACCAGCTCACTGACTTCTCTAGAAGGACTAACAGATGAAAATAAATGCAAATCCTGAGTGTAACCACTGACCTGGTATGTCATGTTTACTTAGTGTTTAAGAAGAAGAGAATATAGCACTAAGGACAACTGCAATATAGTCATTGAGTACTTCAGCTTGAGAGATTTTTCCAGTGGTAATTAACATATTTAACTTATTTCTAAAGATTTACAAACATTAAATGCCACTAAGCATTCCATGCCATGAATGTCAAAGAAGCTGATGCAACTTTGGGAGCATATATTTCATCCATCATAGCACTCTTGTCACTTAAATGGCACTCAATCCACTTAAAATTGCAGTGATTATAGAAGAACATCAAGTTTCATCAGCAGTGATTACGCTGTGATTATCACACATGCACTTCTCAGGGTTTCTTCTGCTCTTATGCAACTGCCAGTTTGCAAATACATGTCGAGGAAGAGTCTCTGGGGCTCCGTAGATAAACCTGGTGTTTCCATTCCATCGGAGTCAGTCTTTTCAGCATGTTAATTTTCAGTTTGGGCAGAGACATTTAACTCTTAATGGTGGTTTGGAATGGGAAAGAGGTTGAAGTCTCAGTGAAGACCTTTTCTACCTGCAGAGGACTAGACTGGTTAAACTAAACGTAGCGAGGTTTTGATTGGCCACTTTGCCTGACTTCCTCTCATCAGTCTACTGAGACCCTTTAGAGGTAATGAGCCACCTTTTCCAGGCAAGGGGATAGAGATCTAAGTAATCTTCTCTTTGTAGAAAATTAGGGGGGGAATCTCTTCATTCCCTTGTTTACAATTCCTATGCCTGACTTAACCAAAAATTTTAGGCTGTGTGTTTCACCCAGGAAGAAAATAGCAGAGAGAGATGAAAATAGAAAACCCAATCCAGACCCAAGTTCCTGTCAGTGGAAAAATTTCTGCTGGTGCCTCTGATCTTTAGATGTCAAGAGAAAGCGTAGGAATTGGGGGAGAGGACAGGAGAAACTGCTCAAATTGGCCAAATTGTGTTTCCCATGAAGTTGGTAACAAAACTAAAGCATGGGAGAAAATACACTGCTTTTATTTCTTTATTTAATATTAGGAGCCAAATTTCCAAAAGGACTCAGCTTCCTGCAATTCCTCCAGAGAAGAGCAGTGAAGCTCTTTTGAAAGTATGAGTTTCATACAACACCTGTGTCAGACATACTCCCTTCCCTCTGCATCTGTCTTTTTGTGTTTGCCTTCCATACTGTAGCAAACACTTTGAGTAGCAGGAATTCTCTCTCAAAGAGTAGGAAGTAAGCAAATGGAACACCACATTTGCAAAAAGCAAACTGTTCATTTCTAAATCCTAACACTGGACACAGGGCCCAAGAGTCAGGTGTACAATATTCTGCCTGCTTGCTTACTGAGCCCTCCCTAGTTTTTTCCCATTATTTTTGAGGACCACAGGTCAGCTCTGTGATTTTCAGCCTGGTTACATGAAGGATTCCATTGGCAGCAGTCTGGGCTTTCTGAATGGACTTTGCCACTTGGTCCAGCCTTGCAGGGGACAAGAGTCTGTGCCAGCTGTCAAATAAGTGAATTTATAAGGCAGCAATCCATGGATGATGAGCACTGACTGATCTGCCTTGCTTTGATTATTTTTGCTGTCCAATATCTCCAGCTGCTTGTAACAATATGTACACCCGAACTGAACCAAGAAAACCTTTCAAAATTTAAATACATATACACCCGCACATTAAACTTAAGTAGAGCAGGCTAAATTTTCTAGAAAAGATATTTTCTGGGAAAATATTTACTTGAACTGACACTTGATATATTGGGAGAAGACAAAAATAGGTGTTCATTCTCTAGTTTGCTAATCCTACACATCCTGAAAATACCACTGGTTGTATTCATTGCTGTTTGTTTACATGAAGTTGTGGATATTAATAGCTGTTGTTAACGTATGTTCATATCTAGACTGTATCCTTGAAAGAAATGCATTCTTTAATGGAAAGAAGAAAAACTCTGCTCAGAGAGGCAGATTTTTCCAATACATTCTTTGACCACTGCAGATATATGCACTGAGGCAGGTACTAAATCCCTCTCAGCATTGATCCTGGGTTTAACCGGTGAGTGACTGAGTGGTTTTAACCTTGAGAAATGGCATACATGGAAATGATGTGTCACAAAATCCTAACCTGGGCTGTGGAGAAAAGCAGATTTCTCCTACCCATCCCCAGGACTTAGCAGCCCTAGGTACCTCTGCCCTGTATACAGCAGTGTAGTACATATATGAACCTTCATGCTGGGTCACAGTATTTCAAACTAAGCCAGGAAAGGGGACTGTGCTGTGGCTTAAGGTCCACATCTACCACTGTTCTCTTAGATGGATCTTATTTAAATGCATGTGAGTGTGTGTGCAGAAGTGGAAGGAGAAATGGAAAGACCGGAGCTTTCCCTCTCTCCAGACATTCTGTGCTATCTTCTGTGTCCTTGCATTTTAGAGTTGGGTCCCCTCTCCTCTTTTCTCTGTGCTATTATTGAAACGAACAGGCACTCCTAGGTATTTTTTGTTTTGCTGCTTACCTTTTAACATGCCCTTTGAATACTTGGGAAACGGACAGTGTAATAAGTGGGATTATTTAATCCTTCATAGTTTTTAATGATGGGAATTTCAGAACATTGCAAGTTACTGATAAGTAATTTTCCTCCTCTAAGCTTGAAAACACAAATGTGAGAGAGTGAAAGTTAGTCTGTGCTGCCCTTTCTCCTCTTGGTGTTCCTTGACTGTCCAGGTAGAAGTGTATAAAAGGGAAAGAACTCCAAATTTCTGTTGCTGACAGTATGTTTTTAAAGACATAGAATCCCCAGAATTTATTTAGAAGTGTTTTTTCATTAATAAACAGAAAATCTGACCATCCTGTCAAAAGTGACATTTTCTTGGATAGCAATGGATTTATTTATTGACTTATTTTGAAAGTCCATTTTTCATGAAGGGGGTTTGTTGAGCTGGAACATTTTTACAGCTCCTCTGAAGACTTGGTCATGAGGAAACTCACAAAATGTCTAGGGGAAATTTCATAAATAACAAGAAATGAAGCAACTCCTCTGCGATGAAGCAGGAAATGAGTACTGGCATCCAAAGTTTCTGCTGTGCTAGATATCCTAGGAGGATTATTACTGTTTTATCCCTGTAAGTTGGAAAGCAAACCAAACTTCTTGCAAGAGATCAAGTTCAAAACACTAGATTTAAGTTTTGTTGTTAGCTGTCTGTCTTGTTATTGGTTTATTTTAAATTCTGTTTAGGCAGACAACATTAAAGGAGTTATTGTGCTCTGTAATGGAAAGAAGCAATTTTTACTCTGAAAGCCTACCCAAACTACTGTAAAAATGGTGATTAGAACTTCAAAACTTCTCCACTGAGTAGCTGTGCATTTTATTGAGAAATGAAGAAACTCCAGTCATAATCTGCATCTTTGGCAGGATGACCTTATGAGTTTTTCAATTTGCTTATCCCAAGAGATCACCTTTTGCAGCCTGAAAGCCTTGTTGGCCATCCTTTCTGATAGTCAGAGAGTGCTGGCAGCAAAAGCAGCATCTTTTGTTAAACCAGCTAATATAGTTGAAAAATAATAGTATGTTTCTGGTAAAAGCTCTTTGCACAGTTAGATGAAAAGATTTCTGAAAGCTGAAAGGATTTGCTGAAAGTTCACTTAGATGTATACCAGTTAAAGTACATTTGAAAGAAAATATTACACTATAGGCTGGTGTCTACAGCAAAGCAGGAGCGTCAGCAAAGCGATAGACAGGTGAAAAGTGTCTTTATCTCCCGGAGAAAAACAAGTGGTCCTTTATAGCTTGTGAAACAAAACAAGGTTAGAAAGGGCACAGATTATATTGTTCCTTAAGACTAATACCATATTGAGTTTTCCAGTTCTTGGTACAGCTGTCAGTCTTGTTCTCATGTTTGCTCTTGGATGGCATTTTGCATGGCTCCCAGGTGGCTCAGAACTGACAGAGCAGCAATGGAGTGATGTTTTTGTGTGTCTTCCCCCCTTAGCAGTGTGTTCCTTATCTTTGAATGGTTGTGTAATCCATTTCTAGTGCAGCTTGCCTCAGCCTTAATTGTATCAACATAGTTATAGTAGAATGAGGGAGTGTCTTCATACTGATATTTTCTGCTTCTTGGCTTAAATGTCCAAGCTTAAATACACGGGAAAATATTTCTCTGTCTTGAAAGGCATTAGTTTTAAACCTGCAATAGTTTCTGTGTTTAAAAATGTTTGGAGAATATCATGTCACAATTTCATTATATTTCAATAATCTGAAGCAGTGCTGATGGTTCCAACAGTTTAAAGAAAATGAGGTTCTGCAATAGGGAAAAGAAGATGTATTTCTTGCTTTCCCAAACTGCATATATTCCATCCCCATTTACTCCTACTGCAAGGGTCTGCTACCTCTCCTGTAAGTAACTATCATGCTTTCAGACTAAATTTATTTACAGTGGAGACAGATCTAGCCATGTTTAAGTTAACACTGGTTTAAATTGCCCCCTTTGGATATTTCTGAGAAAGGAGGAGAAGCTGTGTGCCCTCTCAGCTTTTGTTTTGCAATGCAAAAAATGGCAAGTTATTTTAGTTTCTTGTCCTAAATTGGGCTGGCCACTAGCCTTATTGAAGTAGCCCTAGTCCATATGTTTTTCTGTTTTGGCCACAAGAGATTGCTCAAGTGGCACTTGAGCTCCCTCCTACTTCTTAGACTGTGCCCATCCCATGGGAGTCCTGCCCATCATTCACTGTCGCCTCCACAGGTTTGACTTTCTAACAGCACCTTCAGACAGGTGATTTGAAACCATTTTATGATCTGCCTGTTCTCCCGAGGCTTTTCCTGCCATCATTTCAACACAGTGAAATCATAAAAGGTGTTCTCATCAGTGATCCCAAATTACTGCCCAGAAACCTGCTCACCTCCATCCCTCGGGCTTTTGCCCAGCTAATTTTGGCTGAAAAATATTCCAGCTTTAGCCATAGGATGGCAGTTAATTCCAACATCATATCATCAGCAAATCACATTGGTGTGCTCCAGAAGTCATGCAGAGGCTATTAATTTAAATAATAAAGAAAATTATTCCCCTGGCCAATTTTTACCTTCCAGACTGGTTCACCCTTCCCCAGTGCAATCTGTTACCTCTTAGTTGGTTTCATAACTGCTTTCAGTCCCTCTGATAATCCCCGTTTTCTCAATTTTGGGTATTTCCCCTGTGATATTATAACCAATGCTTTTTCTGAAGTTTGAATGGTCTCCATTCTTGTGTGCCCTTTATCTAGAAAATGAGTTATCTTTTTAGAGGAAGGTACCAGCTATGTCTCGTAGGATCTCTCTTAGCTAAGTTCATCCTACATTTTTCCCCCTTTTTCTGTTTGTCTGCCGTATATTGTTCTTTCCTTCAAAAGTTGTGCCTTTGCTGTCAAATTAATATTTCGTAATTGCCTCCAACTCACACTTCTTTCCTCACTTCCACGCTCAGTAGATTGGTATTTTTCACTTTGTGACACTACTGTGAGTTGCCAGATTTAATAAAAATCCTTTCTATCAGCTTAGTGCTCTCATGAGATTTGTTAAAAAAAAAATAAAAAGGCAGTGAAGGTAGAGGGCAAACTCATAGTGGCACAGGAGATAGAGCCAAGAGAGGTCAAGGAAGTGGATTTACACTCCCTGAGCTTAGAAAAAAATCCCTCCCCGCTGTGTCTACTACTGCTTGAGGATACCTTTCCTGCTCTCAGGTATTTCAAAGCCTTCAGGTGAGGACCAGTTAATTCAGACTCTTCTCATTTTTGGGGCTGGAAGGACATAGATTCACCAGGAATAGGTATGAAGTGTTCACTTCTTGGGGAGAAAAAACAGTACCTGCCCTGCCAAAGGTAGGCCACCTGTCTTTGCACTGTTCCACATCTGGGCAAGAAACACCCTCAGGAGTCACAGCCACGGTGTCCCCAGGCCAGCCCTGCACTGCAGCTGCCCGAGTGTCCTGTTTCACACTGGGGCAAGTGTGAACCCCCTGCAGCCGAGTTGGCAAGGTTCAGAGGGACCAAGGCTTCTACACCCCAGGTATTTCCTGCCCTTAAGGAGAACTTTGTGCTGGAAATTATGCTTTTGTGAACAGTCCTGGGATCTTTTCCTTTGTGTTTGTTAATGCCCTGGGGAGGAGCTGCTGGGCACCTCCTTGGGTTTTTTACCACTGTTTGTTCTGCTGTTGTCTTGAGAGGGCAGGGCGCTGTTGTACTCAGTGCTATATAAACACATCGAGGTGATTCCTGCTCTGAGGAATCTCTAGTCTAAGGAGAGGTACTGGGAGAAAGAATTTATGGATAGTGCTCAGAAATGGGGTGCAGAGAGTATCTTGCAATAAGTGACCCTGCACGGGGCAGAAGTGAAAACACAGCTCAGTAACCATGACTTCCAGTTTTGTAGCTTGATTTATCTATAGAGGAGCTTGTACTTTAATTTTGTATCCCTTTATCCCTTTTCTTTTACAGATTGATGATTTAAAATCTCCATGAATTAACATACATCAGTAAAAATTAATGTGACTTAATTATCTTCTCTGCTTTTGCAAATTGAGTTTGGCCTCTGTGACCATCTTTAAATGATCACTGCCTCTCTGACTTGTTCTGTGAGGAACCAAAGTCCAGCGGTGCTAAGTCACATCCAAAAATGATAATAGGCTTCTAATGTGGAGAAAGTTTTGAAAATCCATCCTACAGAAAATTACTAGCTGGGAAGCAGCAAAATTCAAGTGTGTCTTGGTTAATGGCCTGCCTATTCCACAATGGACATAAAAAAGAAGAAAGTGTCAGAAGGTGAATTTGAGATATAGAGGAAAAAGTTATAATTGGAAAACTACATTGCATCTCCTCCATCAGCTGATCAACCATGACTCTGAGACAGCCCTAGGAACAGCATTATTTTGGCAGCAAATAATTTTAGGATTTTTTTTTCAATTTTCTGCTCTCAAAAATAGTAGAATATTTTTGCTTTGGCAAGTGTGGACTGTGTGCTAATATCTATAAAGGCATTTTTTTGGCAGGCTTGGTTGAAAAAAAACAAGTAACATCCAAGTTTTTTTATCAGCTAGCTTTTGCTATCCATGCTGAGATAAGAGCTGTTTGGGAAACTTTTCAGAATGGTTGTATTTTTCCTCTGCAAAGTAGTGATTTGTCAAACCAACTTTTTTACTGTAATGTATTGGTCTGATACAATGTTCTGTGCAAAGGTACTTCTAGACATCAGATGAGATGAAAGTGTGTGACCTTCATTATGCCCCAGAGCAGCCACCAACCCTGTGTTTGGGGCATGCAGCATTCAGACTGCCTGGCTGCTTGTGCTAAAAACCAGGCTCTCCTAGATTTGGTCTGGCTCTCCTCTTCTCTACACTGCCATGTTTTGTTTCTCTCTTTTATCCCTTCCCCAGACCGTGTCTCCCATGGCTCATGGTGGTCTAGGACATTGGCCCAGATTCTCCTCCAAATGACATGTTATCTATTAAATGGAAACCAGCCATCTTTCCTGGTGGAGAAAGAGGGAGCTGGTATCCGGTCATTTTTACTGAAAAGTCTGATTCTTTGCAAAAGTCAGTAGGGGTCTTCATGAATCCTCTGGGTGAGGGGCTCTGGGAGGGCTGGGAATTTGAACCAGTAAGAGAAAGGTAAAAGGCAGCACGAAAGGGCAGTATCTACTTTATGTACACTTCACTGGAGGGAGAGTTACCCTATTCTAGAAGTTTTTTGCTAGCCAGGAACCATCTAACAAGACCCAGGAACTGGAAGCTGAAACTGGAGAAGTCCATCCTCAAACCAAGACATGACTTTTTAAAAAAACCCCACAAAATCCAGCAACCCCCCTGACCCCCCCATCCTTCCTAAGAAACCCAGACATTAATCATTATGACAGTTTCCCAGAAGATGTAGTGGATTTTTACGGACTTCAAATTTGAGACAACTTGTTACTTTGAAAATAATTGGTCTCGGTCTGCATAAGTTTTAGAGGAAGATGGGAGAACTACTGTGTGACATCTTCAGCCCATGATAGGGATAAAATTAAGAGTTCATTCCTGAGTGCCACTTTATACCTAAACTTTCAGTTCCTCGATGCCCTGTTAGTGTTTAAGTACCAGTAATGAAGTTTTATTGATGCCTTTTATATTTTATCAAGTACATAGTTATTCTGTGTGCTGTGCTGAAAAGTCTAAGCTCTCCATATCTGCAAAAATTGCATAATGCAGGCCTGAGAATAAACGAGTTTTGCATGGTCAGTTTGCCTTAATTTGTTTGATTTTTTTTTCTTTGCTATTGTTTTGCTTGCATCTAATTTAAATGCCCAATGTTAGACACATAATTGGAACATTTTGTTCTCACATTTAGACAGTTGTATCTTTTAACACAGTCTCTGCTGCTCCCTGCATCTCGTTGCTCACACAGATGCTGCTTTCTTGTGTCGTGTCATGCAGTACAAAACACACCCTGTGCTGTCACTATGGGGAGGGAGCATAGAAGGGACTCATCTTCAGGTCAGGGGAAACAGGTGTCCCTGTCCTTGGGAAACACTGAGTTCCACCACAGCACCAGTGCCCAGAGAGAAAATGCAGAGCTGGCTGTGAGCAGGTGGACAGGAGCCAGGGGGTGGTGAGTGCGCTGCCCTTGCTGGTCACAAAGCTGTGACTTGGCAGAGTGATGCCACCAGTGCAGCCCCTGCAACCAGGTGGCAGGTGGGCTTTAAAGATGGAACTAATCAGTAATAAACTGTAATCAGTTTACTGATACGTAATAAACTGTATCATTACTGAAGATCTCTGCATAGAGGGGATGATGATTTGCAAAGGGAGGAGTTGCACTGATCTTCCTTATATGGGAGCTTTGTGTTAGCAGTCAAAGAAAAGAACCTACAGACCATTTTGTTTGGGTCCTCTTTGCATTTAGCATGGAGACATCCCTACCACAATTTAGGAGGGAAAAAAATCTCAGCCTTAAAAGATTGAACTAAAACTTGCATCTGTGTGCTGGGAAAGAACAGGGAAAGCAAATTTGTGTTATGTACTAAGTTAGCACAGTGGTGCAATGAACTTCATAGAGGACTTGGAAAGTCTGCCCCTCCACCTCCAGGGTTTGAAAAATACTTTTATTTCTCTCTGTGGCACTTCACCTATAACCTGTGTCATTGTAGCAAGTGACATGATGAGAGCCTTGGCTTTCCCCCCAACTTTGCACCTCATTCATTTGTGATGTGCCTCCTCCTCATTTGGGGTAACAGTCAGCCAGGACAATGAGGTCCTTGGCCTTTTCATGGTTTGTGGGTTGTACATTTCAGAAGGAGAGACAGTTTGAGTGAACCTCAGTGCTGTTACAAAGGCTGGCTGTGAATATCCCACTTTCATAAGATAATAAGCACCCTTGCTTTGTGGCACCAGTTCAGCCTCCCTTTCCATCTCCCACTTGCTCTTCTCACCTTGACCTGAATCCAAACATCCTCAATTGCTCTTCAAGCTGCCTTATGAGTGTCAGTCCCATGACTTCTCCAACAGGAGGGACTTGCAGGGAACCAGCTTTGCTGGGAAGCTTCAGACACGTCACTGCGTCATAGCCAGGCTGCTTTCCACCTAGCAGCCACACAAGGAATGGGAGACAGCAGCAGGCTCTGCACAAGCCTGGACTTAGTAGCAGGTGTACTGTGGGAGGAGACACGTGGAGGAGCAGTTTGCTGCTCCCTTGATGCTTGGAGACCTTTCCCAATCACAGCTACAGGGTCCAATTTCAGTAGTGAAGGATAGAGAATTGGAGCAGTAAGAAGAAAGGAATTCTCATATCTGAAGTAGGAGGATTGGTGATGACTATGAAATAATTTCTTCATGGCATGTTTTCATAAAGCTAAAATTCCGAGTTTCCTGAAAGGTAGAATCTTTGGAAAAAGGAGCTTTGACTAATTATTGCAAGATAATTAAAGCCACCAGTGGTACAATCTCCCTTCTGTGGAGAGGAAATGGTAGATATTGTTTGTTTTTAAGTGAAAAACTGAGTTAGCTAAAACTAACTTTAACACTCTAAGGGCTGATGCTAAAGTCAGTGAGAGTAAGATGATAATCTGCGCTTTTGAATGTCAAACCACTGGGACAAGAGAAATTGGGAATTAGATGCATACTATCAGCAAATTTGACTTTGAAGAGTTTGTCCTGCCTGCATGATATACAGTTTGTTGTTTGTTTTAATCAAGTAATTTGTAAGAACTTGTTTCATGGTGGTGCAGTATGACTTGATACCCCAGTTCAGATTAAGTGTTCAGCTGAGTTATGTTAAATATGGAAGACATGGTAGAAACAAGATTTTCCTTGGTATGTTTTTATTAATAGCTTCTGATGGAAGGATAAGTTCAGGCAAAGACTAAAAGTGGGGAGGAAAAGTAATACAGTATTTTTTGCACAAGCTATTGGACTGGAAAGTCAGGATAGTGAGGAACTGGGTTGAGAGAGGTTCAGTGGTGGACTGGAAGGAGCTGTTCTCCATTGTGCTGAGCTTATACCCCTTTGGTTTTATTTCTGTGGATGTTGAAAGTCTTAATTAGTTAAATATGAAAGAAATGAAATTTTATAAGTTTCCTATTGCTTGAACTAGTTGTTTTGATGCTATTGACAGTGTTCTGCTTTAAATAGGGTTAATACTTCTATTTATGTTTTATTTTGATCTAAATTACCCCACATTCTGAAGATGAGGCAGCTTGTAATGATGCAAGGAAACCAGACTGCAGACTTATCATTTGTCCCATTTCTGTGCTTTGTGTTTTTGCCATGTATCCATGGGCCTCAGCCAGTACGAGTCTGTGCTCAGCTCTGCTGAAGCCAAGCTTCACTTCAGTCTGTATGCTCAGTATTGGCTTTCTTGAATTTTGTGTAGAACAGAAGAGATTAAGTGTTTAGGTAAGAGAACTCTTGGGCGCCACTGCATAGCCAGAAACATGAACTGGTTCAGGAGATCATTTTGGTTAAGAACAGAGGAACAGAGGAATTTTCACAAGGTTCTGATATGTTCCTGTTCTGATATTTATCCTGTTCTTAGTGTTTTCTGGTATTTGCTCAGGTTCCCTGTTGGAGACAGGTTGCAGGGTCAGATGGACACTTGTAATCTTTGAGTTTGAGCATGGGAGGGTTCAAGCCTACGCAGGGCTGTGCAATAGGTTTATCTGGGCTCCACTGGTCATGGCCATCTGCTCCAGAGTGGTAACACTGAGCCCAGTAAACTGGACCCGAGGAGGTTGCTGGGTGCTGCTGGTGGTGCCACCATGAAATGACCTGGCTCCCTGCCCAAGCATGGCTCAGCTCAGCCCTGGCACACACACCAGCACCAAGAGGGGCTTGTGCAGTGCTGGTGGTACATGGGAAGGAGATGGGTGACCCCTGACCATGGGGAATGTCATCCTAGGGGATCTTGGGATAGCTCAGTTTGGTGGGTTGGAATTGAATGGGATTCAGGAGAGCAGCCATCAGTTTAGACACTGCTGACTAGGAGCACTGGTTTAATGGGTGTCTCTTGGTTCCTGCTCAAAGTGTTTTGGTCTGAGATTTTATTTTCTGCATACACTGAAAACCAGGGGTATTTGAATATTCAGATGGCTTGATTTACTGTATAAGACAGTTGGCAAGTGTACTTGCCAAACACCATTTGGATTTGATTTTCTTTTTTATTTTAAAATGTCTGTTAAGTCACCACTATTGTACAAAAAAGAGGACAGGTTTTACTAACTGTAAACCCTTCCTATATTGTCTATGCCCAGAGAGGGAGAAGCTGTGACTATTTTCTCAAAAAAATCTGAGTTTAGACTATGCATTTGTCACTTCTGTGCTACTAGATATTAGGAGACTACTGCATTCTTTCCAATTATCTGAGCAGCCCTCAGGTCTTTTAAAATAAATAAGATGTCAGGGTTTGCTGACTCCATCAGGAAAGTCTGTCCATTTTTAGTTTTAACTATCAAATATGCACCTTAATCTTAAATATCATTTAAGCTGCCATTATTATCTAGGAGTCAATAGTACCATTAAAATTCCCTCATCTTTCCAATGAGAAAATAGCTTAATTTTTCTCCTTGCTGTTTTGGTCTATGTGGGAGTCACGCAAGGCTGAGAGAACGTCCTCCGTTGAGCAATGTGTTCAATGTGCAGTAGAGCTAAAGGGCTGGACTCTTATGGGAGCTCAGCTCCCACTAGCCACACTTCATCTCATTAAACACCTTGATGTGGTAAGAAACACTGTCCCATTTGATAAGACAGCTGTTTAAATAGCTGAAATCAAAAGAAATTATCTGCCATGTAACTCTCTGTGGTCTTGCATTCTTCTGGTATTTGTACATTGCATGTCTGGTTTGCACACAGTTACCCAAGTAACTTGTGCCCAGGCTCCCTCTGTGCTAAACCTGAAATCTTCCCACTTAGAGCTATCTTCTTTCCTCCTTCTGAAACGGACTTTGTTTTTCAGTCTGCCTTTTCTTGTTATGTAAAAACTGACATGTTCTGAGGAGGTTTTAAATCAGGACTAGCCAATCCTAATTTTATTAGGAAATAGGAAAGAAATTAAATCAGACTGCTCGTCACGAAGAGGCCCCGGACAGAAATGGCCTTGGCACATCTGCATTAGTAGAATCACTGTGGTGCTCTATGCTGGCTCTACAATCAGCTGCACTTTTTCATGGTGAAACATCACACATTTTTTCCTGTGCTCTTATACTATCATGATTACTTTACTCACTATAAATCTTAGAGATACTTTTGGATTTTGAAAGAGAGAGATATTTTCACAAGGTACCTGATTTCTTCTGATTATGTGAGGCGAATGTCATACCATAAATTATCGTGCCTGATATATCAATGGCAAACATTGATTCCAACTGCAAGGGCATGTGCTGCTTATACAAATGTCTGACACTGGATGCAAGCCACCTTTTTACCATGTTAATTGAAGATGGATAGTGAAGACCTGAGATCAACAAATGGGCCTGTTTATCATGTTGTTAAAACTCAATCTGTCTGACACTGAAATGTTTTTCATCTCCTTAAAATGAAAGGGAAACTGTCAGCCTGAAAATCACATGTCTAACAGAGCTGTCATCTTTTCCTTTTCACAATACTCCTTGAATAAGAGCTCAAACACTGTAGCTGGAAAAAAAAAAAAAAAAGAGCCAGAAAATGCAAACATGCCTTTTATGGAGATGTAGAAAACATTGTCCAGGTTGGATTGTGGTGGAACAGATCCACAAGCACTGACCGAGCCCTGTTCCAGTGTCCCTGTGCCAGCCATGACAGTGCCTTTGAGAGGGAAAAGGCTGGATTTTGGGGAAGCTTGGGACAAGAAAGACAAGTGTGCACAGAGCTGCGAGCATTATCCCTCCAGAAGTCCCAGAAAAACACCTCAATTTTCATTAGTGTTGATGGCACAGTGTCATTTCATGCGGATCTTTTGTTAAGCAATGGTCCAAGGTACTGCTGCTTCCCAACCTGAAAATTTCATTGTTAGATGCTACACAAATGTCTGTGAGCTATGAAGAGCTCCCTTCCTCCACAGGACTGATGCTGCATTCCCTGCTGTATTAAGATTTGTCATCTAGGTTGTTGGACTCTCGTTTATCTGCTACCACAAGTAGCCCATTTATTTGTGTCACTATGAATGTTAAAAAGTCATCCCTGAGTTGCTTCTCCTTGCAATACTGTGGAGGAAACTTGAGTTTTCAATTTACAAAGGTTTCTGAATGAACTAAAAAAATCTCTACAATGAGTAGCCCAAGGGGATGCAAGCTAATTGTTCACCAGTAGCTGATGGTGAGCTAGGGAAATTGCAATTATTTGGAAAATAATTTGTAAAACACTGACTTTGCTTCTTCCCACCCCGATCTTCATGGGTCCCCAAGGTGAAAAAATCCCTTATGCTGTAAATGCTGAGGAATTGATTTCTGCACAGTGTTTGTCTTCTCTTGACTATTTTTGCTTGGCTATGTCTCCCTTGGAGGGTATATGAGCCCTTCACAGGGGTGACTGCGTGTGCTCTCTGGGCTTCCCAAGCTAGGGGTTCATTTTTATCTAGACATAGGATTACTTCTCTTAAGCTGATTTATCCCTCTCAAGAAGAATGTTTCTTTAAATCAAGCGAGCACATTTAGGAATATCTTAAACTGAGAGATTTTAATGTATGTGTTCATTAATTTTAATGCCATTCAATAAAAGTCTAAGATGTTTCCAATTCATGCCAGTGCTACCCCCTTGCTGCATTTTACACTGAGATACAGAGTGGCAGAAGAGATTCCAAGGGGTGTGCATGAACGTGGATAAGTTGCTGTAGGTCTGGTGACTTAGAGAAGGTGTCTGATTACACCGGTCACAGGTCTGCCTTCACTTCCCATTTACATTAATGGGCATCTGGCTCCCCCAATATACCATGAGGAAAACTGGTTGTACCAAGATTAACACTAGGGTGATCATAACATCCACTGGTTGTTACAATAAATCTGTTTATCAATAGACTCTAGACACATTCAATATTGGTCTGTTTCATAACAAATTACTGTAAGTTGCTGTTCTGTTTTATTCCCTTATTGCATTTTCACAGCACATTATAGGAGTGATAAAATTCCGTGAGCCATAACTCCTAATGGCAGAGATGATCAATTTGACTTCTAATTTGGGAAAAAACCCCCATACACAATATACACTCTGCCCTAGTGCAGAATAGCAGTTCTGCTTGTCTGGCTGGCAACATTGGGACATCAGCAGTAATGATTAGCAGTAATAGCTTTTAACAATAATTTATTTCTAGGTATGGAATGTATTTGATTTATTTGTCTTGGAGCTAATGCCAACAATAGCACACAAGCATGTGAGAATGTGCATCTTTCAATACATCTATAATTCAGAGCATCCCTGGCATCTTTTTAAGGCACAGGAAGAAAGTTGTGCACAAAAAGATGAACTTTTGCCCATGGTCTGTTCTACCGGTGCCAGGTAACCCATGGCAGTTTGTGTGATGGGTACCTGCAAATCTCCTGCAGAAAGAAAATTAATGAATTAATTTCATAGTTGAACTTGCACTGCTCACAGCACCATGATAGTTCTGGATTGATAGGGAGGATTTTTTCTTTTTAATCTTTCTTAAAATTTTCATTGAGAAGTTGTTTGAAGGCTGAGGGGCCACTAGTGAGCTGGAAGCTCTCTGGAGCAAAGGTTAGGAGGGTTTGGATGTTTCCCTTTTTGCCAACTAAGCAAAGCAAATCCTACACTGAAGCCTTCCAGTGACTCCTACATAGCACTTAAAAGTGCATCTCCCAGTTGCAACTATTGTCTATTCAAATCTATTTAATTTACAATTAACAAGACACCTCTTACTCTTTCAACTTAATTAAAGAGCTACTGACTCTTAGAAGGATTGAAATGCAATAAAGAAGATAACCTAGTTAGGGTATAATTAAGGAAATTTACGTAAGTAATAAACATAGTATTGCTGCCTTCTAAAAAAAAATTACCCTGAACTTGTGTTAATTTCTCGAAAAGCTTATCTTAAAATAAGTGTTCAGACATTTAATTAGAATAAGGCAAGGTAGCTATTGCGAATTAATTATATGTAATTTCCTTTAAGTAACCATTGAAAGCATGACATACCAAATGGCCTCTGTGTGATCTGTCAGCAAGCCAGGTTTTAACCTCTGTGTCTTGGATTAACCCCTTCTGGGCTGCTGCTGCTTTTAACTAAATCCTACAGCTGCCTACTTCATGTCCTCCAAAGAGAAAAATTGAAAAGTGATTGGAAGTATGAAATAAAAATGATCTCCTTGTTTAAACACTCACTCGACCTTGGGTTAAAAACAAAGAGTTCATTTTTCAGGATTCTGACTGGAGCAGGAAGTAAGGGACAAAGCATTGTTGCTGTGCACTGGTGGCCGGTATTTATTTTGCCCTGAGTGTTTTAAGCCCAGTAAGCATAGCTGCATGAGCTTATACTAAACCAGAAAATATTCTTATTAAGGAAGAGGATTTTGTTGCCAGTCCTAGCAGGGGTATGTGCCACGAGTTTCAAGATGTAGCCCCCCTTTACTCTGAAAATTGTTTGGCTTTTTGAGCAGGGGAGAAAGGGTCCAAGCATTGGTAAGTGAATACTTGGTGCAGAGGTGAGCCTGCAACGTGCTCGCTCGTGCTGCAGCAGAGTGTGGTGGTTCCTTATGGACCACCATGGTTACAGCTTGTGTGGAACAAATCCCTAAAGCACCGCAGTTGGGCTTCTTGTAGCTCAGCTTCTCTTTGAGCCAGTGAGTTTGCAGCTGTCTGCTTGGCCAGTGGTGTGTGAAAGTACGGTCCTGAAGCTGCTTCACCACCGCCAATGGTAATTGCTTCAATCCCTCTTGTGCCTTGCTGGATGCAGGGTACGCACTGTTTGCTGTACACAGGGACTATGGAGAGAGAGAGAGAGAGAGAGACTCCTTTTTTTGGTTCCCATGAGGCTGGGGATGAAGGTAGCACAGCCACACATTTAAATAATGTGACCATGGCAGTTAGAGCTATTAGTGCTGCTGACAGAATGGCAGATGCTTTCTGATTAAAACAATTACTTTAAGCCCCTCTTTGCATTTTGAAAGGCAATAAGTGCTTTTACACCTGCCATAACTGTCAGCTGGCATGTGCTGACTCTAACCAAGCTGACTTCTGCAATCTCATGATCTAGACTGGTGCTTCCACACACAGCCACACTTTTCCCTGCTCTGAAAGGCTCTTGTCTTGTTTGCTGTCTGTGCGGCATGCAGGCTCAGTCTGAGGGGGAAATCAGGATTTTCCCAGGAAGGTTCATACTTTTCATCTGCTTTTAGGGACTTCAGAGATGCCTGGTTTTAATTTTGGAGTTATTTCATGTTTATTAAGGGGGCTATTATACTACCTATGTTTGAACTGAGTGTGTAATGTTTCTATTTCTACTCTAAATTATGGTCAGAGTGTAATTCATCTGTTTCTGTGCATTGTCACCTAAAAAACCCCCTGAAGAACAAATGCTTCATTGCTGTATTCAAACTAATCTTGTCTGGACATCCCATTTTAATTGGCTGAAGTGCCTCGAATCCAAACAGATATTTGGAGACCATCAGGCCAAGTCTTCTGTCAGTGCAGTGACACTGTTTTGTTAGATGTGGGACTCAGAATATATTTACACGCCTGGTAGCAATGTAACGAAAGATGACAGATTAATTACTGTTGGAGTTGGGCCAAGCAGAGGACATTGTGCTCTAGCAGGCACCCCATTCCCCATGTGATAGATCATGTTTGTTCAAGCACTCAGAAACTCATTAGGTTCAACCTGAGTTATTTGGTAGAAACTTATTAGGTAATTGCTGCTGCATTGTTTGGGTGAGCTTGTGTTCACAAGACATTTGCAGGAGGGGTAATGTGGTCTGGCAGGCTGTGGAACTGCAAAAGTTGTTCAGTTGAAGGGGGTTAATCCAACTGGAAGCATAAGAGTTACAAAATCCAAGGAGAGTTGTCCTTGGCTTGAGTTTCTCTAAACAGCCATTTGGTTCCTTTATTGTTACAAATGTCCAAAGGGGAAAATTTGGAGGGGTAACTTATTAAAGTTCAAGTCTTTTAGAGAAAGAAAAAAAGAAAACCAAGAAAAAAGAGAAAGGAAGAACTTTCTTTGTCCCAGTGCATTTGGAGCAGAAGAAGGAACCTGAGTGGGAATGTGTTGGTACGGCATTTGGTCTGAAGCTGCCTTTGACAAGGAGTCAGGAGCACTTTTCCTCCATGCTGTGGCATGGAGAACAAAGGTTGGGAATATTTTTAGTGGTACAGAAGGGTGGAGATGCTGCTTGGACCACCTTTCCTCACTCTGTCATGCTTTTGGGGGATTTCAGTATTTCTTACTCAGGCTCAGATGCTTGTTCTGCTCTTTTACCTGCTTCAGCTTTGTTGTGGTGCCTGCCCACTGCCATGGAAATCGCCACTGGTAAGAAATGTTTACGGGAAGGAGCAGAATAATTTATTACCAAAAAAAAAAGGTAGAGAGAACATTGTTCCTCCAGTCAGATGCTTATTTAGTGTTTATTTAGTGGCTGCATATCAATTATCTGTTTGAACAGGTTTCATTACAGAAAGTGCAAAACCCCTGAGCACGTTTTAAAATATGCTAATCCTTACTTAGGCAGGAAATGGAAAAGGCTCATTTACAGTTTAATTTCTAATCCATGTGGGTTGCCATGTTGTATGCTGGGACATAAATAGAAAAGTTGGAGAGGACATCTCGCTCACAATAAACAGGTGCTGTTGCTTTGCTTTTCTGCTTACTCACTCTGATCATGTGTCAAAGCACAAGCCACAAAATGTTGGGCACAAACTCCGCCAAAACCATTTTATTCTGTGCTTTTCCTTTTGAGGGATAACATATGGGCAAGAGCTTGTAAATCAACACTGATGAGGAGGGAGTGAACAGGTTCCTATCTGATGTGGTGAGAACCCGCACAAAGAGCTGCTACAGCCCTTTCTTTGGCTGGCCATATTAATGGAACAGGATCAGCACACGGCCCCACAGAACACCCAAAAAAAGCAAAACCACATTTCCTGCTCAGGTTGCTGCTGCTGCTGCAAATGCGCTGGGACAAAAAGTTCTTCCTTTCTCTTTCTTCTCAGTTTTCTTTCTTTAAAAAAGTTGTGTTGCACTAATGAGCTCCCCCTCCAACTTTTCCCCTTTAGTAGTTTAAAACATTAATGAAACCAACTAATCCCTCTGATCTAATATTTATTCAGGCAAGGCTACCAATTTTGCTGTCAGGCCTCCCATATCAATGTTTAATCAGTTGCCCGATGCTGTTGTTTTCCGGGTGAAACAAATATTATCCCCTACCATTTCAGACCCGGGCTGTGGGCTCCTCCCCTTTGAGATTTCTGGAAAAAAAGGAAGAATTGGCAAACTTTCAAGTGCAAATCTTTCTTGAAATACCCGTCTCTGGAGTTGTTTGAAAATCAAGAGGGAAAGGCATGTTAGGAGCCTGGGAGGGAAAATCCAGCTGTAGCAGGAGATGCAGTGGCAGTCCTGGGCCCAAGGGGTGAACCAAAAAGGGGCATCCTTTTTGCAGGGACTGTTGCTACCACAGCCCTGGCAAGGCAGTGACAGATATTTGAAGTGATGGGACAGGGTATATTTGATATAGAGCAGCAGAGTTTAATTATGGACAAGAATCAAATTGATATTCATAGGGTGATAAATAAATAATGTGTATGCACTCACACAGAAGGACAAGAACATTTTTCTGAAGTGAAAGAAATAAAATCAGCAAAACAGAAATTAAAAATGGATCTATTTAGCAGAGTTTCTGGTTATATGACGAATGCATCAGTTGGTGGGCTCAATCCTTCTGTTTCTCAAGGAGTCACTCATGTCTTGGCTAAAGGCTACGAAATGGGGTGGGGTCACATTTCTCATTCTCTGATCTCTGCTCTGAGATTTCCAGCTAGCATTTTTTCTCCTCAGGGGGTGAATTGAGCCTCGGGAGGCTTAGCAGCAGCCAAGAGCTAAAACCACAAGAGGGAAACTGGAGGAGTTGATTTGATGGTGATGGAGAGAGAAAGGAAAGTGGGGCAGTATTCTCCCTGGTTGGCTGAGCCGGGGGTACAAGCCAGCACACACCTACTCAGCAGGAGGCTCTTTAATATGGGTTAGCTTTTACTTCAATCTTTTCAAAAAGAGCTGGACAGTTCATGTAGGAGGATCAATGTATCAGTGCTACAGCTGCTTTTTTATTTTCCTAATTTCAGGAAATGTCTCCTAAACAGTTGGTGCTTCTGACAAAGTTCCTCTCTGAAACACACATGTTTCTTCAGGATTAAGTCTCAACTTTCACATATAACCTGATGTTTGTTGTACTTGCAGCAAGGACATAAGCTTAAAAATAGGAAAGAAATTTTCTGAAATGAGAAAATAAGTGAGAAAACCAGCACGTTATCCTTTCAACAAAATGATTTAAGTTTTACTCTTGGATTTGGGGAGTGGATTTGAGGCCTCGTCTCATAATGATTTCATTATGTGGTGCTATCAGTATTGTCTTAAAAAAATGAGGGAACTGTCAAAGACTGACAGAAAATGGCAGCTTGGATGCATCAGGGATTTGGGTGACTTTTATTTGTCCACTGAGCACCTTTGCATGTTTCAAAAGGACTTATTCCCAGCTATGCCTGAGTTGGTGCTTTGCTAAGGACCAAGCAGCGTTTATTTCTAGAGATAAGACAGGAGAAAGATCGCACCAAAAAGAGTGTGTGTGTGCTTATATATCTGTATGTATGTATAAGCTAAAAAAAAAGATATAAAAGGGGCCTTAGGTCATGCTTATTGTAGCTGTAACTCAATGGGGCAAAGCAGCTTCTTGATGTTCCTTCGCTTCCCTTATCCCCTGTACTCAGGGGCCTGCCCCAGCATCTGGGGGGAAATCTGAGAAATGCTGCCTTGGCAGAGGAGAGCTTGACAAGCATGGGAGAATTCATTTTTAATTAATTTTCTTCTTGTTTAAAGAAGACAGAATGTAGCGTGGAAGAACAAGATCTGAAACTAATTGCTAACTGTAGTAATAATAATTTTTGTCTTGGTTATAAGTTTGGGTTTTTTAACCTTGGCTGATGGACCTACACAAATGTCTGTAGCCAGGATTAAAAGAGCAGGCGAAAGTGTGATAGAGGCATTGCTTTATTTTCAAGTGACCTAGGAGGTTTTTCAAAGTTTTCCAGGAGGTGTCAGCAGTACTTTAAACCTTTCATTTTCAGTGATGGAGATTTCTGACAAAGTTATTTTTCTAAATTAAATAAAGGGAAGAATCTCATTGCTACAGAAATAGTAAATGTCATCATCCAGTCCCACCCCTGAAGAGATGGGTCCTTGCTCCTGGCTCAGGCTAGGTTTGCAAGCTTTTGGGCACTGCACATTTTGGCAGGGTTTCTTACCACCAGACTCTTGGCTAGTGGGCTGTGTTGGCATTGTTTCCCTTCCTGTGTTCTTGGTAAGCATCAGCCCTGCAGCTGGCTCTGGAGATCTTCTTGTTAAGTCATTGGACTTGGCAACTTCCAGGTCCTGTAGAACCTGAGCTTTCACGACCATAAAGCAAATTTTTTGCCCAGGTCCTGTGAGAAAAATCTTGAAAAATATAACCCTGTGTGAATACAGCAAAAGATAATTTAAAATCATTTTAAATCCTTTTTAAATTTTTTTTTTTAAAGAAACAACCAACCCTGGTTTTCAGATTGGAACTACTGCTTTTTGGATGAGGGGAGAAACAGCTCTATTTATACTTCTTTCATTGTCCATTGCCGGCTTTCATAGGAGCTGTTGGGATAATCTGGTCCAGGTTCTCGGCTGGTGTAAGCTGGCAGAGCTCAGCAGGCTTCACAGAGGCTGAGCCAAGTTATACTGCTTTAGAAGCCAGGAAAATAATCATAATGACAGAGGGAATGCTTTCCACCTGAGGAACAGAAAGGAGACAGGGAAGCCCATGGAATCATCACGGCATGCATCTGCAAGGGGAGAGCGTTACTGGAAGTGGAACTCAGTTCAGCATTGTGCATCTTTTTGTGATAATAAAAAAAAAGGTGGGAGGATGCGCTGCCATAACCTGATGCAACTGGGAACAAAAAATGCTGTGCTTTAAATCCAGCTGTTGGTTGATGCAGCAATGTTAGTGAGACACATAGGTGATTTTGCAAATCTCAGTGTTTTCAATCTGTTTTTACATGGCTAATTAGTAAAGAAAAAGGGTAATCAGTGGAATAAAAACTTGACAACATTTCATTTCAGGGCTTGCTGTAAGAAGGCCTTAAAAAAAAAAAAGCACAGGCATTGCAAAGAGATAGAGCTTTTCTATTTCAGAATCCAGCAGAGTCCAATAAAATCAGGCAGATTGACAGGCACAAAGAATTACAGTCAATTTACTTTTGAAAATGAGTACCATTGGGTGGATAGTGGGTAGATTCACTCACTAAGGTCTGCTTTGGGACTATTTGATCCAACTCTTCTATGTGATCATAGATATCATCTTAAAGTATCATCATACTGATGCATGATTTTTCACATTGCAATAATTAAGTGCTGGGACGCTCGATAAGTGCTGGGGAGAGCTTGGGCTGATCACAGTGAGTACTGAGCTAAGAAAGCCGCACTGCTGTGACCTATGTTTTCTTAACCTCTTGTACTTGGTTCTGGCAGGATATTTTATGAAATGATCTCTTAAAATAGATCAGTTGTGTAAATATAATCAACAACTTTGCCCATGAGTTAGAGTGGCTTATAAAAAAAAGCACTGCACTGTTCAAACCATTAGTGGCCAGCACTAACGGCTTGAATAAATCTGTTGTGTAGGATTGTGTGAAATGGAAGGTCCTCTGCAGAGTGTCTGCCTGAGTCTTACTCCATGCTAGCAGGTTTGGAAAAACAAGTTGCATCAGCCCAGGACTAGTGGAGCCTAGCCAAGTCCAGCGCTCTCTCATGTGGGTTTTGTCATGTCTAATAAACTTGCCCTTGGTAGAGACACTGATGAGGTCCTTCCTGTCAATGCCAGCTTGCAGGAAACTTGTAGGAAGCACATAACAGAAAAGATAAACTTAAACTGGGCAGTGGGCTCAATACATGGTCACTGCACACACAGAAGCTTTGTTTCCCCAGAAACTCAAATTCTTTTCATGTTAACCTCTCAGCAGAGAAGCTGTCTGGAAGGAGGAAGAGGAGAAGAGAGTGAAGAATAATACCCAGTGTTAAGATGTACATTAACAGGTTCATAAGGGCAAACAGTAACTGTGTGAGAGCAGAAGTGCAAGGGGAGGTTTTTGGGGAGATTGCAGGAATCCGATCTCTTTGCATCATCCCTGTCTGGCCTTTAATCCTGCTTGACAACTGCACTCTGCCATGCTTGGCTGGGGTATTAGAGAAGAGGGGTTTTTTTCCCCCAATTTTTTTTTACTTCTTTTTTGATTCTTTTTTTTTTCCCCTTTGCTGGATGTCCTTTCTGGAGCATCTCCTCTCTGCCTGCCTCAGCCCCGCTCGGCAGCAGTGCGCCTGCGTGCCGCAATGCCCTGAGCCGTGCTTAACGTGTCCCCAGGAAACCTGGCCCCACGTCCGCTGGGACCGAATTTCAAGGCATATCCCTATTAGCTTATTTTGATGTTTTTATCTTTCCGTGATCGGGAACCATTCTCTGCAGCCAAAACAGACACTTTCCCGATGGCATCGAGTGAATTTTTAGCTCTCCTCTGAGGAGAGGCCTTCAATAAAAGATGAGCCGCTCGCCACGCTGACTGGCTGCAGCTCTGTGGCGTCTCCGGCGGTTCCTGCCTTTTGCTGTAAGTTTACACTCGTATGAACATCGGCTCTGCTGCCCCGTGTTGCTGTAAGTGGAGGTTTGCACGCAAACATGGCCTCCGCGAAAGCCACCTCAGGCGAAAGCGCTTCCCAGCACAGTGTTACCCGGGGTCTCCAGCGGGTAACTCTGCCAGCGGTTTGGCAGCGGGGCATGTTTTAGTCATGAGGGATGGGGGTCCCTTCCCTCCCACCTCCCCCCTGAGCAGGGAGCGTGGCAGGTTTGCTCAAAGGCACTCGAGAGCAGATTGCCTGTGATTTTCTGAGGAGGGGCATATCGCCGCAAGGAAGTTTGACTCAGCTGTGGGAGTGTTTGTTGAAGGTTTGATACACGCAAACCTTGTGTTCTGAAGAAACACCATGGAAGCCCCGTCCCCCTCCTTTAACTCCTGAGCTCCCACCTTCAGTTGCTCCAGCTATGAAGAAATAAAACACAAATAAATCTGCCAGTTTTCTTCTGCAGCCGGGGAGGTGCAGAAGGTCTGTGGGTCCTTCAACTTTCTCTTTTACTGAAGCTGAAATGACTGAAAATCCATAGGAAATTCCAAAATGGGGAGGGGTGGGGTGGGCACACATGCACAATAAATCAGGTTAGGTTTTGCACCTGCTGAAACCTGCTGGGTTTCTTTTCTTCATGAGGCTAATGCTTCTGTTTTGCTGTCCCTAATTACAGGTTGGGAAGCCCCTTGTTTCTTCTTCAGGACCACCCCTGCTCTGTGGCACAGATTAAGTGCTGGAAACGTCCCCGGGGTGCAGCAGCTCCCACCAGCATATGGATTTTTGCCCAGAGTCTGTAAAATACAGGTGAAAAGATGGGGATCCTCCATGACATAAACCCCACAACTTTTGGTTTCACCTAAGTTGCATGTTTTATGGGAAGTGTGTGCAGAAGTGAGGAAGACCAAATGAGGAGGCTCCACAGGAGTCTCGGGCCAGAGGTGTGCGTGAAGAGGGCATGGAGAGGAGAAAAATCACTGTCCTGGCAAAGTTCTGTGACATTGGTGGAACCACACTCTGAGCTATTTCAGTACTGTTGTACCCAAAATGGAGAGTAATCAGATCTATGTGCCACTTACTTTCTTAGAGTTTCTACAACTGCTTTATGGGAATTTCAAACGCAGGCTGAGACTGTCCTACATCCCAGGTGGAGAGAACTTGGCTGCATAATAATTTACATGGGCTGTCCTGCTTGTTTCCCTGTGCCATGCAGCCATCTGCATCCAAGCCCTGGGGGAGACAAACTTAGGAGACATATTTGAAGGTAATGATGAACCAGGTTACCAAAGGAGAAATGCTAGAAATTTTCAGGGGATGAGACCTGGGGTGTTTTAGGAGGCTGCAGGGCAAGGGAGCCACTGGAAGAGAGACAGATACTCATAGCAAAGAGGCTACTTAGCTAAAGGGGAAATGATTAGCTTTGCAATATATTTGCAGGAGGACTGACTTTTTGGCCAAATATTTAATTTTTCTTTAGCAGCTTATCCTTCTACAGCTGTCAGCACCGCAGCAAAGCATGTGGGAAAATGCTGCTGCTGAAATAGGGAGTTGATAAGGGGAAACTTTTCACAGGCAATTGGCTCCTTGGGGTCCCAGGACCCACTGAGTTTCAGTCAAGTTTATTCAGTTACTCAGGGGCTTTTGAAAAATTACTGGAAGTCGCTCCCCTCTCATTATTGCAGGCTACCCAGCAGGTAGCTCAGGCTTCTATAATCCTTAAATCAAATATGACAGCTTCTCTCCTGTATTGGTTTTCATTTTCACACCAACTTCAGGATGGATATTTCTCTTACTCCTTGTTGCCAGTGGACTGATGTTAACCATTTTAAAAGAAGCAACAAATATTATCTGTTTTTGTATTCAGGCATGCCAGCTAATGCCAATTGCTGCAGCTTTGAGTAATTCTGGAGATTAAAAAGGCAGTGCTCTAAAAGGAAAGCCAGATCCATGCTAAATGCAGTAGTATTATTTATGACTGTGTTTGCTTTCTGTTTTCCAAAATCTCCTCCATAAAGTCAACACTTGGCATTAAAATCTATCTTAAGATATCAGGCTGAAGTGTGTAAGGAAAAAAACAATAACTTCCAGCAGCACATTTTCATTACCCTGAAACTAAAAAAGTCCACTAAGAAATAGTGGAATGTTCCCTTGAAGCCTTTTTTTTCACCTTTCGATACATATTTTCTCAAGCAGTTTAATCAGGCAAAAGCTTACTTTATCATTATCATTTGACTTTTTTTTATTTTTTTTTTTTATTCCTGCAGTGGTTCCTGACCTTTTGGGAAATTGCTTATTTAAAATGTTGCAAAGAAAGTGCTGTCTGTTATTTATTGGGTTTTGTGTCATGATTTGGGAAAACAGACCTTGATTTACTTGTGCCATTAGAGACTGCATGAAATGAATAAACAAGCATTTTTCGATAGCATTGGTAAGTAAAACCAGTAAAGTCTGTCAGTCACTTTTTCCAGTTTGTGTACTTGAAAAAGTAGGCAGAAATATTAATTGGCTTGTTGATTATATTGATAGATCCAAAGTGATTTTAAATGTCTTGACCTGGTTAGTGAATTTTTCCTCACTAAGACCAGTATTTAAAATTCTTTCCTATATAGCACTGTGCAAACTGCATAACCAGGAACAGGAATGGGGAGGTGCTCAGAGCCCGGTGCTGTGGGAAGAGGTGAGGCAGGCGATTGAAGTGAAAAGGCAATTATTTCGTTTTTAAACCATTCTTTAAATAAATGCGAAGCTCTGCAGGACGCAGTGAGAATCACCTTTTGGGGTCTGGGAGGGCGAGCACTGCCACCAAACATTTCTTTGCCCGGTTAATCCCTTTGGGAATTCTCATGTGCTTAAAATGAGGTGCCTGCTTGAGTACCTTCCCGTCAGAGCCACGGCCAAGGAATAACAATGATGTCGATAGCAAATGCAGCAGGAAATAAGCTGAAGATCAGGAGTGTTCGGCACCCTGTGGCTACCCATGTCACTGAGCATTTGCACATCATTTTTAAGGCTTCCTCCTGGTCCCTACGTTCCCCCTCCACACGAAAGCTTTGGGAAGAATAGTACTTTCCTTTCCCCTAAATAATTGTTCCAGCATATGGGGCGAATATTTAAAGTAG
>VZTH01017683.1:950775-1001684 GCA_013397815.1 Aleadryas rufinucha | reverse complement strand
CCCATAAATACATCCAGCATCCACTTCTCCGTCGCTACATCCATTCCTCATTGATTAGGAACTGGAGAGGCTAAAGAGGTGCTCACAAAGGACTGATTACAAAGTCAAGGAAAATGAGACATTCTCCAAGGGGGCTACTCATCTGCTGCTGTTTGTGCTGCTGTGCTTTTCCTGCAACTCTAGACCATGCCCATAATAGCTTTGCACCTTTATTTTTTTTTTTTTCTGAATAACTCACTGAACAGGATGCTTATTCTGGGAAGCTCCTTTGAGAGGCTGGAGGTATTTTTTAAGAGCCATTCCCTACGTGTTTAACACGAGCAAATATTTTAGAGCTCCACTTTGACAGTTCTAAGTAAATATATCTCTGATTTCACTGCACAGAAAGAATCTGGACATTTCACCTGTAGAATAAAAGAAGTGGTTTTCTTCTAGGCATTTATAACCCCTATCCTCTAAGCAAAACCTCTTTCCATTTTGTATTTTAAAAAAAGTTTACAGAAAGTGTTTACAAATTGCATCGTGTGCAGTCTGAGGTAGAGCGTTGGCTGGCTGTATTTTGTGGGCATAATAAATACAGCCTTTGATGAGAGCCTCGGCTGTAGATGTTAAGTGAAGCAGAACAATAACAGCAAAAACTTCAAATTCATGTACTTTCACCTTCTCTCCAGGTTCTCACTTGAGAATGAAAAATCAGCAGTAAGGGCAGACAACTGGACTGTGTTTTGCAATAGCAAAACATAATGCGGAATCTTCTCATTCGGGCAAAAAGAGGTTAAAAAATACCAGATTGTGGCATAATTACTAAATTACGACATCTAATTTGTAGGTTTAACTTGCTAATTATGTGTGATACATGGGTTATGAAGGAAGAATACCAAGCACTAGAAGCTTTCCTTTTGTCTTTGGAAATTTGTTTTGGTTAGGGGAGGAAGAGGAAAAAATCTCTCTTTACCATATGCAACTGAGCCTTATTCTCTTGTACCAGGTGGAATAAAAAGTAACTATACAGAGTGGTGGGCAATGTGTTCGTTTTAAGAGAAATAGAGGGTGAGATAGGCATTTTGCAGGGTTTAGATGCCTCTAATGTATGTACATATGCTTTTGTGAAAAAGAAATTTTTAGAGTGAAGACTAGCACCCTGAAGTTTTTATTGCTAGAGTGTGTTTCCAATGGCTGTCAGGAGTGCCAGTGTTGATATTTAAGATGAATTCCTGTTTAAGTGCCAGCCCTGTCTGCACAAACAGTTGCTCCACATTTTTTTTTCTCTGCTTTGTAAGTAACTGTCAGCATTTGCTAGCCAATATTAAGCAGGACTATTTACCTTGTCAAAAATGCATGCTTTTAAATTAATTCAGAAGTAGGAAATATACCGCTCTCCCCTGCAGTTGATAGGCAGGGTTAATATTCTCGCAGCTGAAATCTGGGGACTGGAGCAAAATGCAAATGGCCACGGAAGAGACGGCTTGAGAAAACGGCTGCGTGTGAACTTGACAGTGAGGGAAGCAAGAAGGAACAAAATGACCTACATTTTGCTAGGACAAACCCAGTCATTAACAAAAGAGAAGAGCATACAGTCATTTGTACTTTTATGTGTGTACATTCATGATGCTTGCACTTGCAGCAAACCCACAATCTGTCTTGAAATCATTCTGAGGTATTGAATAGCTTTCTATACAGCACATGCATTTGAGCTGAATCTTCTAGGACTGCAGCAGTGGACTTGAAAAACCCAGTCAATATTGGCAAAAATTGAAGCACTGCCTTTTTTGCTCATGCACATGTAAACATTTCAGTTGTTAAAGGAGGTGCTTCTCTGCAGCCTTTAGCTGTGTTTTAGTTAAAAATAAACCAACCCCAGACAAAAAATCTAACCTAAACCTGGCACCTATTTTCATTTGTATTTCAATTTTAAGAACTTGCACCCCTTTGGAGAGGGAATGGGGAATGTTACAGCACACACTGATTAACCATTAGGAGTAACACAATGGACTCAAACGAAACCCTCTTCAAATCAATAGCAATCCTAATGCAAGACAGATTTAAATTCACCTGAGAACTGTATTTTACCTTGGAGGTAAGGGAAGTGGTTGCACTGAGCTTAGTTGCATTAATAATAATAATTACATATGGAATTAAATACATTCTGCCCCACATACGGCACATTGCATCAGCAAAACCTTCATTAATAAGAGATGCGGAAATGTGTTGTATGGAAGAATGAAAACGGAACAGGGATTACAAAGTCACTGTTTTGTTTGTAGGATACCCTGACACTCCCATAAATTCAAACTCTTAGAGAAAACTGATTATGACGGTATTTATTGTTACTGGAAACGAGTTACAGGCCATATTGTTGTACCTTGGAAATTTAACCAGCTCAGAGTTTAGAGCACATGTGGGAGGACCAGCGCAGTAATTAAGGGACATCTCAATCATTCACAGCGATCTTTATTTCAGGGAACTGTATCCATGCTCAAAAGCCTAAGAAATAAATATGTATAGTTTTAGAGAATAGGTGGCAAATGTGCATTCTGAAACAGGAAAGGCTGAAATTGAAATGTCATAACCAGACAGGCAGATGCAGTTTCCAGCGTGCTCTTGTAATTGCAGATGCGTTCTTGTGATAGCAGATCCACTTTCTCAGTCTTGCTTATTTTCTCTTTGGTCTGGTGTTTGGAGTCAGAAATACCTCAGGCCAGTAATATTCTTACTGTCAGAAGAGCCCTGCAGCTGACTGCAGCTTGAAGGGGGTGTCCTTTCACAACAGGGGGACACTGAACAAATATTTAAGGAAAAGGGGGAACAGAGAGCCTGGAGAAGCTGTGCTGCAGGCAAATACTCTTCTGCTATATAAGGGTGTAAGTGAGGCTTCCTGGGCTATTCCTGCCTTTCTGTTTCTTTATAGGCTGTGGATTTCAGGGGTGTAAATCTCCCTGGCTAAACTCTTCTGTTTGTTCATTTACATGCAATATTCTCACAGTAGGGAGAGCAGAATCTGAGAGGCTTTCCAGTGTTTGAGTTGCATGTGTAGATACCCTCATAAAGCTCCATTTTCCCAGGCTAATATTGATTTCCCCGTGCAAGCCATGTTTGCACAAGGAGGGTTCACCTTTCAGGGACACCCCTCATGTCCTCCACAGAGAAAGGAGAACCATCTCCTGGACATTGTTGCTTTAATAAGGGGAAAAGTTGACCTTCCAACATATGTCAAAATTTATCAGGGTTTTTTCCTCAGTTTTACCTTGCATGGCTCAGCATGAGTGGAACATGTTTGATTTGATCCTAATTATTTTTTTAGATATCTTAAATCTCAGATGTTGAGACGATTTACATTAATTAAACTTCAATTGGCTCTAAAATTGTCATGTATCAATTTCAGCAGCATTTATAGAGAACAAGATAGAGGATTTAAATTACACACCATATGGGGCAATGCTAGGGACATTTGCTATTGTGTTAATTGCTTAGAGCTACATTTTCTATCCTCCTTCTGAGTGAGACATTTGCTCTCATTCTTGCTGAATTAGGTGAAGAGTTTCTTGCTTAAATGGAGTAAGCACAGATTTCTCCCCCTCCTGCTGGCTTTTGCTCTGCTGCCAGGATCAGCTTTTTGGAGGGGCTCTTGCCATTAATACCAGCATCACCTCTGCCTTTGCTGGGAGGCAGAGACAAAGGTGTCTCAGGGGTCCCTGGCTGACAAACCAGGATCCCACCAAATCCTCTTGGGGATAAAGAGTCTGCTAACTATGAAAATAAGCAGCCTTCTTCACTGCCAAGGTGGAGAGAGAGGCATGCTTTGTTGGATCCTGAAATGAGCCTGAATTTTCTAGCCACAGTTCTGAGAGCTGTCATCACAGTTGTGTCTCAGCTTTGTTGGCACAACAGGGACAAGCCCAACAAGTGATCCCCACCCTGCTTGTGCTGCAGGGGAATTAACATTTGCAAGGCACAGACACCAGTTTGCAGGTCTATGTTGAGTGTTGACAAAGCTGTGCCAGACATGCCACTGGAAAAAAGGGCTTGGGTCAAAATGAGTGGGCTCCTGTGGATGAATTTGTACAAATAGGGGTTATGGATGCCACAACTGGTCTGGGAGGAAAGGGCTTTCCAGAGGGAGCTGCAAGGCAACATCACTGTTTTCCTAAAGTTTGCAAGTGATGTTTTGAGTGAGCCTACTGAATCAGAGTGTTTGAATTTTGGTGAAATCAGGTTTAAATGCCTTAACAGCTCAAAGAATATAAACTGGTGAGTAGCATCCTCTTGAGAACTTTGGGATTAGGGATCCACTCCTTGGCACAACATCTCACTTCTCCTTGTCTCTTTAAAGAGGTCCACATTGTTCTAGAAGTAAGAGACAGAGAAGGGATCAGATGGCTAGAGGAAAATTATTCAGTATGCTCAGCAAAGATTTCCTCCTTGGAGACCTCTCCAGGTGAGCCCTCAAAACCTGAAGAGGATGAAACCAGAGGTCTTAGTCCCAGTCTGAATCCCTGCCAGACAGAAACTTTTGAAACAAGAAACAAAAAACCCCTTCCAAATATCAGTACAAATCAATTTTTGCCTTGCAAAATTAGAAAGGTTTACCCACAGCTGGCTTCAAAGAAGTGGGGAAATAAAACACAGAAAGATGTTAGGGAGGTGTTACGTGCAGCTGCACCTACCAGTTTGCAGAACCTTTCTGCTTCTGTCTGGTGCTTCCTGCTTGGCAATATTGTAATGGGATTCTCCCATATTAATATTTTAAACGAATAAATAAATATCTGATGAGATACTGTGGGTCCCTGCAATCTTTTCATAAATTCTGTGGAAGCCAAAAAGAGAATTAAAGATGAGATTAAAACAGCCTGGGTGATGTATTTCTCTGGGATGTGGTAAAGTCTCTAGGTATTTATGCTGTGCCGTTGATGTTACAAGTTACATCTATATTAAAAAGCATGTGCCTCTCCCTCTCCCTTTCCCTCTCCCTCTCTCTCTCCCTCTCTCCATAAAGGCCATGCAGGCTGTCTGTCATCAAGGAGGGTCCTGATTTCTGCTAGAAGTGTTGTGATAATAATGATAGTCCATGGCAGCATACTGTTTTTAAAGCATCAGTGGTTCATATGCTTTCACTTAATTTGGGTCGAATCTGTTTTAGCAAATAAGTCAACTGTATGAAGATCTTTTCTTCCTGATATTTGGGGGAAATATAAAGCATTTTTTTCCTCTCTGGCTCTGCATTGCAGAGTTCAGTTCTGGCACGAAAGGATGCTGAGCCTTTATCCACAGTTAGCGAGAAGCGCAGGGTGAGAAAAGATGATGGAAAGAAACCACCCTAGCTCCATTAATAGAAGTGGAATCTCCAAAAACCTGTCAGAAATGCTGCTGTATGCCAGGACAAATACTACTAATAATCCCAACATTATAACTACATCATTTAGCTGTTAACATAGATCACACCTGCTACACTGAGTTTATTCATAAAATGAAGTCCTTGGTTTCCGCAGGACGGCGCAGGAGCCTCAGGAGTACCCTGCATTGGCCTGACTCCTCCTAAATCAGGAGATCTTGCACAGACCTTGCCAGGGCCAAGCATTTAGACAGCTCCTTCCCCTTCCATCCAGATATGCTGGAGATTAAAGATTTGGGGTTAAATCGTGCTCTGTCTCAGATGTGAACATTTCTGGAGGTCCAGGACCCTATTCTAAGTTCACCTCAGTGCTAGTGTGAAGAGGATTAGTTATTTTAAATAAAACCACTGCATCTTGAGAGTTTCTCCAAATGAAGTCAGGTGTGAACTAAAAAAACTTTTTTCATCAAGGAATGAAATGCATGTTTTTTCTATTTTTTCTGCATGAGAAAATACATTTATCTTTCCCTGTTGTACAGCACCATATGAGTTTGTAGGGAACTGGGGGAAAAGGACAGGTAACCCCCCAAAACTTGTTATTTATAGGTATCTCTGCAATGTCAGCTGTGACACAACATGACCAAGATTTCTTTGAGTAAATTCCATATTTAGGTGCGTTATTTGTTTCCTGTATCTAACATGGGTTTTTGTTCGATATTTCTAAATGGCAAACATTTTTCTTGATGCAAAATGTACAATTGACAAACCGCCGTTGGGAAAAGCAGCGTTATTTTCACGAGGAAAACTCTTAATAAGAATAAACTATGACATTTAGTCATTTTTCAAAGTGTTTCTCACTGAAACTTTAATAACCTCCTGCTACATATCCTAAGTCATTGCTCAGCACCTACTGTGAGCCTTCCTACCAGGCAGCCTCGTTTTGCAGGCAGATGGAAAAGTCTCATCATATTTTGACCAGGTTCTGCCTTTGACCTTCAGCTGCATGCAGAGAGCTCCCAGCTCAATGCTGGAGCCCTGTGGCCTCCAGAGTCATCAGCTCCCCCACAGCTGGAACGAGGAGCCACGGGAGGGGATAATTGCTGTGCAGTTTCCAAAGCATTTTTCTGCTATCTGCTTCCATGTTTGTGTGCCACATTTCTGGCTACCTGTATTCATCAAATTCATGCTTGGAATAGGCTATTGGCTGCACGCTAATAACTCCTTGTTCTTTAATGTTCTCTTTCTAGTTAATTAATCTATTTATGATAATAGTATGTCTCATTTTGTGCTTTCACTCTAGAGGGTGTGTTTGTATTATCCTGCTGTATAGTGTTGACTGGTCCTATTATCATTTATCATTAAAGGCAGCAGCAACACTCTGGCCTGGCCTGCCAATAATTTTTCAATTAATTGCTTAGTGGTTGCTTTTTCTTCCCTTTTGGTTTTTGCCAGTCAGTATAAGGTCTTTAAGCTTTCCATTGGACTTTTTCTTTTTTTAAACTTTGCAACTTTTTGCAAGCTTTTTTTATGCTGAGGTATCTGAAGCCCGTGGTGTGTGGAAAGGACACAGGAGGGCAGGCAAGCAGAGTGGGCTGTGGGGAAAGCATCCAGGAGGGTGGGCAGGCAGGCAGGGCTGTGAGCCAGCAGTGCTTTGGGTTGCACTCCCAGGTCTACCCCTTATGGGAACTGGAGCCCATAAGGGCAGTCCAGCAAGCTGACAGCACCAAGTCTGTGTCTGGCAGGTGACACACTCAGGCCTGGGGGCTGGGATGAATGATAAAAGTTCAAGGGATGGCTGCAGCCTTGGACATTACCATGGAGTGGCTGAGAATGGTGTTGTTGAATGCAAGTCCCCGAGCTTTGCTCATAGGCAATCCCTCTGTGGAAGAGGGTGGCAGCAACAAGCTGCAGCAATAGGTTTGCATGTTCAAAGCTTTGCTTTAGCTCAGCTATGCCCTGTCCCCCTTGCTAGGGGGCAGGTATTTGCATGTTGGGTTCCCATTAACACTGAATCCAGAGAGGCCATTCCTAGTGTCTGCACCCACCCCGGATTATAGCGGAACGTTAAACAAGGGCACGCGTTTGGCACCAGCAGCATATTGCTCCCAACTTCCACTCTGCCGCCGTGGCACACACGCTGCAAAGGACCACAGCCACCGCCTAATGCATCTGTGCCTTGGCTGGCCAGGCTGCTGGATTAAAGCTTGCATTTGTCTACATTTCAGCCCTCTGGAGCCATCTCAGAAAAGATGACAGCACATGGGTTTAGAAAGCAGAATAGCTGCAAGCCACTCAGTACATCTAATGAGGGGGTGTTAGTGAAATAATTGGAGCTGATGATTAGTAGAAATGTTTGGATTTTCTTTGTTTACAAGCACTTCATTATAGGCTTGACCTGCTTACCTTAAATTAATTTTGTTTCCAGCCACATGGCTACTTGTTTCCTTCCGCATTCTCCCAAGCGTTTTATTTTTAAGCAGATTCTTCTCTGGACTGTGTTCATGCCAAGTTTTGTCTTATGTTCTTTATCAGTACAACAACATGAAATATTTAATAAGAAGTTATCACTGTGGCCAGTATAAAAGATTAAATAGGTTTGTCGGCCTCGGTTCCTGAAGGAGGAAACCTGGTAGGCAGAAAGAATCAGAAGAAACAGCATCAAATATACAGATGTAGAGCTGGATCAAAACACGGGAAGCTCTGCTTCATGCTCAACAGCTTCTCCCTTTGTCATGCCAAAGGTAGGGGGGAAGGAACAGAGTTGTATTTGAATCTAAATTTGCTGTTTGAAACTAAATCGGCCTTCCCCTGCAGAAGAGGGCGCAGCATAGCAAGCCCTTGTGCACGGAAGCACTGCAAACGCTTTGTCACCTTGTTGGCACCTCTGCTTTTATCCTGGCTCCTGTGTTACCCTCAGCCTTTATTTCTGCCTGGGAAATCAGCTGGCTTTTACCCCACACTCCTTTGGGACCCTGCATAAGTCATTTAAGTCTCCTTATTTTATTTTTTTTTCTCCTGTTATGCTAAAACTCCCTCCTCCAAAAGGTGCTGTCAGTGTGTGTATGGCAGCTTCCCAGCATGTCTGGTAGGGGCCTCTTGGGGGATTGATGGGCAGGAGATGGCTCAGGCAGCTTTGCACAGGCAAAATAATGGTATGTCTAGACAGGAGAAATGCTGAAGCAACATTCCCGGCAACAGTGGCGATGCCAGATAGCGGAGCATGCCCAACCCTGCTGGGTATCAAAGGTCCTTTCTGTGAGTTGCTCACTCTGGTGCAGACACCTGCCTTTCCCAGTGGTTTGATTCAGCCAGCAAGGAGCTTCTGTGTTGGCTGCCCCACTGAGGGAAGCTCTTTATTCCCAACATGACTTGGTGTGTGCTGGCAGTAGTGCATGTTTCCAGCATGTGAAGGTTAGGAAGGGGGCGGCTGTTAAGAAACTATACAATGGTTTCAGTGCCGTGTAGCTATAATAATGTTTTAATTCTTGTAATATAACATACATGACAGACAGAGGTGGCCTCAGAGAGGACTGATAATGCCGGCAGTGTGATAAGGTATATGTTGGGGTTTTTTTTCCTATTTTGCTATCCATATGACTCATAGAAAGACTGTAAAAACCATATTTAAATTTTCACACACTTCAATGTATGGCTTTTACTGTCAGTACACTTTGATCATCCATGTAACTCCTACATTCTTGATAGCATCCTTGATGTTTTCCTTTGTATACTAACAAACAAAAGCTGAAGTCTACTGATTGCATCATTATGTTTTAAAAAGCATTGAACAAATAAATGCTATAAAGCTGTGATAATTTAAAATTGCTATCATGCAAGCTAGCTTTGTATGTGTATTACACTAACATGCATTTATTTTATATAGGTCAGCTGTGTCATTGTTGAAGTGCATCCATGTCAGATTGCTGAGGCATCTCCCAGTACACAGAGTGCCCTGTATGTAAAATGTGTATGGAGCATGTAGAGAGCCTAAGTATTCAATGTTAGATATGAAGGTTTAACCCTCGTCTTCTGTAAGCCAAGCCAGCCAGTATTTGGAAAAAAAGGAGCCATGCCTTTGGGCATGAAAGGTTTCCTTTTTTGTAGTCTGCAGCAGTAGTAGTAAATTCTAAAGGAAAATGTAAGGTGAGTGGGAGCACCCCACTGATGAGCTCTGCAAGTAATTAAACATCTCTGCAGTAACAGGTAGCTGCTGGTACCAACAGTGTGGAGGGCGCGTTAGCAAAGCAATGCCATGACAAAGGAGTTGTCTCTTAAGGAGACAGGTAGTTCATGGTCTGGAAATGCAGTAAACAAGCAGCCTTCTGCATTTGACAGTGGCTAAAAGCAGATTGTTAAAGACAGAGGCAGTCCAGAGACACACCTCTGCTACCTCCCTCCCCTGTTCTGTTCAGTAGGGAGGCACACAGCTTTCACCTGGTTTTGAGAGATAGGAGATCCCTTTTTGGCAATTCCAGGCTTGAGCAGGCAGTGCTGCAGTTGTTAGTTAGAAATACCAGCTGGGGAGCAGCTGTGCTACCAAGGGCTGATGAGAAGCAAAATTATTTGTAAATGGGGAGAATGAAAGTTGCTACGTATTCTTACTGGTTTTACCTCCTTCTACTGTGTGTAGTGACACTTTTCCTTCTGTCACCCCATTTGCCTATAGAGATGGAGCAGGAGAAAATGGAAGTTGTGCACTCACTACTCAAAGGCTTAAAATGCAAAGGTTAGGGAGGAAGCATTGCTGCTGACAGGGCTTTCTGTAATGAGAAACTGAGGCCAGAGTAAGAGAATAGAGGTCACGCCCAAATGCTTGTGTGTGGTAGTGCTGGTAAAGCACTCAGTGCAGGGAACATTAAACGGTGCAGGAGGATCATGCTGCCACAGGACCCCCGGCTAAGACAGCCACTCAGTGCCCAGCCAGGCTGTTTCACTCCCATGAGGAATCAGGGAGTATCACAGGTCTGGAAGCTGCAGGGATGTTGTTTGCTGTGGATCTGCTCTGGGCAGTAATGTGCTATGGTCACATGCTGCCTGGTTTCGGTGGCCATCTGCCTCCTCGAGTACCAGCCCCTGGGGGTGACTGCTCCCTGCCTAGCTGCAACAGTTGTTTTTTCCTATGAAGAATCCATGGGAAGAGAAGTAAGGAATAGAGACTGGTTTGTCTGTTTCAAAGAGATTAATTTCTATTTTGCATTAAAATTTTCATAGTTTTGAAAAAAACAAACCTCATTCCCCTTTTCCTTTTCAAATCACCACCACATTCCACTGCTTTAGAGGAACTTTGCATTTTTAAAATTCAGTACTTTGAAATTAACTTTATATTCAAATAACCCCTTCCTCACTCAGGAACTCCTGAATTTTTGAAAACTAAAGAGAACTCAAGGGTGTTGGCAAGTGCACGTCTTCAAAACAGTCCCAATTGCGCAGATTTGGAAGCATTTATGAGTTGTTTTGATAACCCTTCTGCAGAGCAGTAGCTCAGCAGAACTTCAACTTCAGGTTCCAAAATACTTCCCTGACTCTTGCCCAAAAATGAAATTTAGGCACTTAAATCATTAGGAGAAAAAATTCACACTGGTAATGTATAAGCCCTTTTGAGAGTATGACTCCATGTCTTTGGCAGCAAGTCCATAGAACCCACATGTCAGACAACAAAGCAGCTTTTGCTAACAAGAACATCCCCTCAACTTTGAGAATTAAACTGCCGTGACACCCTACAAGTCATGTGCTCTTTGCAGCAGCCTGTCATCAAAGCTCAACATCTTATTCAGGTCCCACACTGGTAGAACGGTTGCCTACACAAACTAGAAGCAGCTCAGGCACCCCTCCAGAAAGAGCGAAGCATGACAAACTTCTTCTGTGTCACATCTCACGCAACAAAATCAAGGAAGAGTTTTAAAGTGATACGCAGAAACAAGCAAAAGTAATTGGCGTAGCAAAGTTAGATGACCTACCTAATTACACAGTAATCAGGTAATGCCTTTGTATGCACACAGGGCAGGGGAGTTGAACACAGATCCTGACCTGGACTCTTCAACAGGAGAGTGTGGTTGGTTGGTTGGTTGATTGGTTGGTTGGGTGGTTGGTTGGTTTTTGCAGGAGAAGGAGAAACCACACAGTCAGGCAACTGCAAATGTGTCAAGTCGTAACTCTGTGTGTGCACTGCACTAAGGCTGCATCTAGAAATAGTTTAGATGTTCATTTTGCCTAGACCTGGATGTCTGCTGTCGTAGGGCTGGCAGACAGGAGTACAACATTGCAGCAGACAAATGTTTTTCTGGAGAGGCAGTCCAGTGCCTGGCTGGGTACAGAACAGGGGAGATATTCCTACCCTCTGTCTGCAGCCTGCCTAAAAGTGAGGGAACACCTCACTGCATCACAGACTACAACACTTACATAGAGCGTTGTGATAACGTCCTTTACCTGTGCACCCCTGTCTACTTTCCTATGTGGCACATGATGGATGCATCCTTTTCAGCTTCCTTCTCTAGTAGTCCAGGAGCTTCTTTTGCTTTCACATATATACCTTAAGGGTGAGAAGAAGAAAAAAAAAAGGCATCAGTGATCTGGCATTTCTTCTGTGTTTCTTCTGTATCTGTAATATGTACTTAGCCTGGGTGCCTCTTCTTTTTCCAAACTTGGTGCTGAGTGGATGCCATACATATATGTAATATAAAGCATATAGTTACTGACTGAGGTATGAGCTGGTTTTTGAGCATTGATATTTACAGTGGATTCTTTTCCTCACAGTACAGACTGCTCCCATTAGAGAGCCCCTGAAACACTTTGCTCCACAGGGCAGTCATGGAACAGCCTTAAAGAGAGTGTTTCAAAGTCTTATCTGTTCATCAGTCATATTATTATCTCCTTTTCTGTGTCATGGATTTTACTGATCAAAACCACCGGCAATACTTTATTTCAGGAAGCTTTGTAGCCTTCACATCCCCTCATCTCCTGTCATTTGCTTGTTCCTGGTGCACAGTATCAGATTTTTAACAGTAATAGAATCATAAACTATTTTGTGTTCTAAAAGTCCTTTAAAGATCATTTAGTCCACCCTCCCTGTGATGAGCAAGGACATCTTCCAATAGATCAGGTTGCTCAGAGTCCTGTCCCACCTGACTGTGAGTGTTTCCAGGATGGGACACTTGCCACCTTTTCTAGGCAACCTTTGCTGGTATTCCACTACCCTTAATGTAAAAAATGTCTAGTCTGAATCTTTCTAAAATATTGAAAGGCCACAATAAGTTCTTGGAGCCTTTTCTTCTCCAGGCTGAGTAATGCCAACTCTCTCAGCTGCTCTTCACAAGAGAGGTGTTCCAGCCTTTTGATCATTTCTGTGGCATCCTCTAGACTTGCTTGTCACCAGAGCACAGTAGAGGGGCAGAATCACTTCCCTTGGCCTGATGGCCACACTTCTTTTGATGCAACCCAGCGCACACGGAACTTTTTGGGTTGCAAGCATGCATTGTCACCGTCATGTCCAGCCTCTCAGCCACCACTGATGCACCTCTTGCTAAGTTCAGCTCCAGTCATGCCTTGCCCTTCCTGACCCAATCCCTGCACAATCAGGCAGTGTCCCTATATACTTCCCAGGATACCTGTCCCTGCTTCCACTGCCTGTGCATTTCCTTCTTGACCTTCAGTTTGACTAGCAGGTCTCAACTAATCCATTCCAGTCTCTTGCCATCCTTTCTTGATTTCTTCCACCTGGGCATCGCTAACTCTTGCACTCTATGGAGATCCCTGAGGCCACCCTGGCCAAGGGGACAGGCCTGTGCAGGGTGACTGCCAGGATGCTGCCTGATCCTGCCCAGCTCCTGCCACCTTCATGGGGTGGAGGGAGTTCAGTTCCTGCTCTCTGCAGCACCAGGGGGGCCCCTGACATGGCTGTAAATAAATTGTTGTGATCACTTGATTATAAGTATCATAGTTTAATATTGAGTATGTGTTGAATAATCAACTTACAAGTATACAAATAATAATGAATTACTAGTTTACAAATATTGGCTGATTTTTAAACACTTAATAATTAGTTAATAAACAGAGAAAGTATTATCCAAGTGTAACGTGAAATTGAAGATGCTGTTTGACTGTTTTCTCACTGAAAAGTGCCTTCCTTCCCAGGGAGGGAAGAACCAGTTCAGTCCTGGGTCCATCTGCAGAGGGTGAGAGCAACTAGGCCAGTGGTGCTGCCCCACAAATTGCTGAGCAGGAGCCATGCATGTGCTGGGACACATTGTTCCTGCCCTTGAAAGGAGATGGGGAGAGACCTGCCCAGTGTTCACTGAATCCCTGAGGAAGAAGCAGGGCTGCCCGTGCTGAGGATGATGCTGCTGCCTGCTCTGCTCCTGGCTAGGGACAGCCCTGCCCACCCTTAAGCAAAATTACAGCTTCTGCTTATTACAGCAGTGGAGGCTTTGACAAGATGGTAAGTCACTCACCGTCCTAAGAACATGAACTGTCATAGCTGTACATTGTCTAAATATGGACCAATGAGTTAATGACTGTTCCAGCTGTCGTGCACACCTTGAATAAGGAGTTGGACCCATGAACACAGTGTGAAAAGGCCAGGCTCAAAGGGGCTCTGAGCAGTCTGGTCTAGTGGAAGGTGTCCCTGCCCATGGCAGGGGGCAGGGGGGGAGGGTTGGAAGTAGAAGAGGAGGCTCTAGCATGGAATGGGTCATCAGGGGGTGACCCCCCAACATAGCAGAGTGGTAGGAGCGGCAGCACAGGCAGAGCTGAGCCCAGTGGAGCGGCATCGTGACCCAGCTTGGATGGTGCAGCTTCCAGAGGATTTGTCATTGTTTTTCATTGTTTTGGGCAGGGGGCAGGAAACATTAGCTGTGGGAGCTCCCCCACCATCTCGCCTTTGTTCCTGATGGCCATGGGACGTGCTGTGCAGGAATGGTTACCATCTGATCTTTGTCTGGAGAAGCCACGTGGACACAACGTACAACAAGTGTCCACCATCTTGTTTTTGTTCCCAGTGGTGAACACTCTTTTGTAAGTAAAACACTCTCTCTTTTTGCATATTCTTGTTATTAATAGTGTGGTTGTTACTGTGCATTTCTTATTCCATTGCTTTGTGCTTTCAGTAAATTGTTATCTCAACCCATAGGCTTTGCTTTTGTGCCTCCGTTACTGAAAGGGGTGGAGTAAGAGGAGTGGCTTATTTAGAGTTTAATTTCATGCTGGTATTACATCACCACTTTGAGCAGAAGCTGAAGGACCAGGAGTAACCTCAGTAGCTTGAAAAATAGTGAGTTTCAGATAAAGAAACATTTTTCATTTTTTCCAACACTTCTCTCATTCTGCTGGGCTGTGGCAATAAGGACCAGTTTGGTTTCCAGTATTCACGGTCAGAGAGCATTAGTGCAGGAAGCAGCATGAGCCATTTTTTGCAATGAACACATACAGACACACAGGTTCAGAAATTGCTTTCAGCATTTGCTCACCCAGCAGGGTGCTGTGCCACTTGGACCTGGTGGGCATGGGGCTTTTCAGCCACACAACCCTGCTCCTATGTAGCTGTTTGTGCTTAGTACAGAGCTATTTTCTAACAGGCCTGCTTTTCTTAGCCATTTTCTTGAAATAATGGTGGTTTGGGATTTTTCTGCCTTTCTTTAGTACACACAGCTGCAGCATTTAGTGTTTGTATGGGCTATGTAGGCTGCAGTCATTCCATGAAGTCCCACTCTAGACTCAGACCCTGAGCATCCACTAATCCTCTTACCAAAGTTAATATCCCCTGTGCTTCCATGATAAGCAAGAGTGAATAGAAATTCTCAGTCTGCTTTATATCTTGAAGTTCAGGAGAGAAATTAACATACATGTAAAATAAGCTATACTTATTTAATAACAACATTGTTTTTAACTAGAAAAATGTTTGTGCCATTTTCCTCCTATAATGGTATCTCCATTTAGCTCCTCTTTTAAAACTTTCCATGGAGGCAGACATCCTTTGATGCTAATTCATGAACGCTCAGTGAATTCCCATCACTCCTAATCCCTCAGCCTCTCATTCTTTATAAAATGTCTTAATGCCTTCAACAAGGCCCATTAGCACTGGAAACATGGGTTTCCTTGGCCCCCAGCTGTATTAAAAGGAAGCAAAAGTGAGGGCCTGTTTATAGGATAATCTTGTCCGCCATCTAATCCTCTTTCATTTGGGTTTATTTCCTGTTGAGTTTTTTTACCTCTTAAATAATTGCATTCTGGCACCAGCCATTCAGAGCACATTTCTCTGACTCAGCCTGACCCCTGTAATGCCACCCCCTGGCACAGCTCAGGCTTTCTGATCAGTACCCATCACTACTGCTGGTCCTCGTGCAGGCAGGTAGAAGCAGCACCTCACTGTTATGGGAGGGACAGCTGCTCATCTGCCAAGCTGGGTTACATCCAACACAAATGCAGCCCCTCTTGCCATTTTTTCCTGTACTTTCTCTTTGGTTTAGGCTTATATAAGGGATTTTTAATTGCTAAGGGTTCATGTTGTGTGCAGTTTATAAGCAGTTCTTTTGTTCCAATTAGGAATAAAATGATGCAGTGTTAAAATTTTTCAGTTGAGCAAGGGAAAATTCAGCTATGATACCAAGTTTGATGCTACCAGTTGAAAACAAGTGGTTTCAAATGAACTTTAAAAGTCAGATCTGGCATGTAAAAATCAGCTTTCCCTTCCAGATATAAAGGAAACAGAACCAAGCCTGACTATCAGACTTTGTGTACTAAGTACATAGTTTTTATTCTGTAAAACATCATTATGCCCAGTCAAGACAGGAATTTATAAGTGCTTACAGTCGCAGTTGTGGGCCCTCTTAAATGTCTAGTCTGGTGCTGATTAATCAGCACTGATTGCTCTTACTTTTAAGGAAAATACTCCAACAACCTCTCTCATCTTCTGAGAGTTGTGACAACTCATTGATTTCAAGAGCAGAATGGACAACTGACTTGCTTATCCTATTCCATTAATCATGGACCATTGTATTTTTCTAATTTGCTATTCTCATGGTTTTGTTGAGTAGTTAATTATCTTTAGTTACAAAAAACCCAACCAAAAGCAACAAAGCAAACAAACAACAAACAAACCCAGAATTACAAACAAAGAAAATATAAACAGATATTTATATAATAAATATTATAATATTATACAATAGATATTATCTGGCTTTGGCATCCAGATGTTTTTTCCTATTACACCTTTTTTACTGGTATCCTATCCTCTTGGTGGACATTCTTATGAACCCGTTCCCATTCTGTGTCAGAAGAATGTACAGCAGCCGTTGTACCATGACGGTCATTATACAACTGGGATAATGTCATTTTGATTGTGTTTGTCCTTCGTTAGAAAACCTTTGCTTTAGCACAGGATGGTCAGATATAGGTTCTCTGTGCTGCAAAACAGAATTAGGTGCCTCCACAGTGGATTATCCAGCACTAGAGTCACACTTGCTGAGGTAGCACTCTTCCTCTGTGCTCTTCATCAAAAACCTTGGCTTCTAAAGCTGACGGAAGAAATTCTGGTCCTAAGGCTGTGTCTTTAGGCAGAGGGAATCCAACTGGATTTTTAACCCATGCACCAAATTATCACAAAGTCTGAAGGTTGCCAGGCTTGCTGATGCAACAGTAATGCTCAGTTTTGATGTGTTTGAATGGGATGCAGAGAGGTTTGGGCTTGAAATTCATCCTAAATTTCAATGGGTTTGTGTACTGAATTTTCCAGTGGTCATTTGGAATGTAACAACTTATTACAAATGAATATCCACACATCATGTAAGTATTTCATTGAGGGAATTAGCAGTTGCTGTGGTTGGAGTGTTTAAACATCTGATAAATCAAGTGGGTTTCGAACTTCAAAGCAGCACTTTTCTAGATTGACACTCATTAGCAAATGCACACTGCCAATGGTTAGCTCTTAATCACTATCAGTCATTAACACTACTTATTCAAACAATTAGTCTTTAACAATCTTACTCTAAATTAGCCATGAGTGTGAATGAGGCTGATGCTGTGTAGCTAACACTGATGCAGCTCTTGGTGCTTTCAGTGGCTGAAGTCCTTGAGATCAGATTCAAGAGCTCTTCCAGAAGAGAAGCTGGAAGAGAAGTTCATGATATTCTTCTTCCCTGTTTTGCCTTATTACCCTTTCAGTTCTTTATGCTTCTCAGCTCTCCCCAAAAAGTGAAGGGATAGGAAACTCACCTCCCAGCATTATTTATCCTATTTTTAGGATCCAAGTCTCCCTCTTTCCCCATTGCAGTTCCATGCAATTTAGACACTTGTGCTAAGATGTATTACAAAGTCTCACCATGCTGATGGTTGTTACTGGTGGTGTTACTGTGGCACGAAACACTAGCACACTGTGTAGGTCAGGCTGGTTTAGTGTGTTTATGTTTGAGTTGAAGGCAAACAAATATTGGTTATGTTTTTTCTTTGAATACTTGTAATTTATGCTTCAAACAGGCCCTGTCTTTCCTACAAGCTCTTTTGGTGGAATTTGGATGGTCAAGTTTTAGTTATTTAATATATGAGTGCACACTGGAATAGAAACTTCTCCCTCAATAACAAAGGTGGGGGAGGTTGACACGTCCAGAAGGTGGGGCAATTTATCCCTTTCGTGTGAAAGCATAGATTAGGGCAAGATGTGTCTTGCACTAAACTCCTTTGAAAGTCTAAGAGGGCTTGTTGATGTAGCGGTTCCATGTGAATACTGCTCAGCAAGATTGGGATTCTGCACTGATGTTTCCCAAGCTCATGCTGCCTGAAGGCTGAAATGAAGCTGTCACTGAAGGAGCCCACCAGGTTAGGTGACTGCATATCCTCTCCTGAAGTATGACACGATTTAAAATCAAAGCTGATACTTTTGAAGGGCCCAGGATTTTGCTAACTCTGTGTCAGGCTGCAAACAGCTAACATTTTCACCTTTGTCACACTAGATTTAATGTATCTGGGAAAACAGGCAATCTGATAATGTATTGCTACTATTGACTTAAAGGAAGGTGCAGGAGGCATGCTCTTCTCACAGAGATCTCCTGGGGAACTCAATATTTGACTACAAAAGCTGTGAGTTCTTTTATCCAGGCACACTTGATTTTAGAGGTGATATGCAGAGCACCAGCCTTGCTGTACATCTTGCCCTCAGTGACTTTTACAAGTCTGCTTTTCCATTCTTTACTTTGCTAAGTGAGACTGTTCCCTGCCTGAAGTAAGGCATCAGTAGCTGAGGACTAAATTGCCCAAATGCCAAATTTCTCTCCTCTCCACCAAGTGTCCCCTTTGCAGCACTAGAAAATTGCTGTTCCTGTTGGGGCTTTGTCCAGCAGCTCTTGGCTTCCTGTAGCTTCCTTGGTGTCACAGCCACTTAGGTACCAAGCGGATGACAACCTCTCTCACCTCTGTAGCTCAGATTTCAAACAAAAGATTCAAACAATAATGGCCTGACATGAAACTTAATGACAAAAAGTATTAGTGTAAAACTGAAGTGATCTGAGCCTGCAAGCACCCTCTGGGTATTTTTTAAAATGGAATACAATGCTGTTGTTCCCAGTCATGATGCAGTAACATGCAGCAAGGGCTCTGACAGTGTGGAAGGCCTTTGTAAGTGTTTCCCTGAGAGCTGTTATCTGAGGAAAAATTCTGAGCCAGCATGAATAAATAATGTGCTGATAAGTTTGTCCAGCAACATCCACTCTACAGTGAAGAAACCTCAGGTGATCAGCTGGAAACCAGTGGCCTTTCAAGACTGTGTTGATGCCCAGAGCAGAGTCATAATTGTTTCCTCCATTGCACTACTGCAGGTACACAATGCTAAAGCCACCAATAGTAAATGAGAATGAAACATGGCATAGACAGTATCAAATTCTCTTTCTGATGCTGAAACCACCTGTATTGTTGTGCTGCACCAGTGAAAAGCACCAGTGGAGAGATGAATCCAGACAGAAGGGAGTGAGTTTTTCTGGCGCTAATGGCAGCCAGTGCAGAGCTGTGACCTGTAACACATCCTCTGGGTGTCAAAGCTGAATTTATTTCCTAAAGTATGCTAGTGAGCTTTTAAACAGCCTTCTTCCCTTTGTAGCAAATTGGTGTTTGTAGGGAAAGTTCTGACAACCCTGATGCTAGGATCTCTGCCAGCTAAGGGGAAATACAGAAAGACAAAGGTGTTGTGGAGTTTTTAAGAAATGTTATTAGCATGTGCATTAGCTACTGACAGCCTGGTTCTCTGGCTGGGGGCACTCTGGCAGCCAAGGGCTGTTACTACCTTTGCCACTGACTGGTGATGGGAGGGGTGAGCAAGTTGAGTCCCCTCTCTGTGTTCTTGGTTCTTGAGCTTTATATCCATCAAGTCATTTCAGAACTGTTCCCGGGAGCCAGCAGTCACTTGCTGTGTGTTTGTGTCTTGCATAATGAGAGGCTGCAGTTGCTTGGACCTTTAGGCTCGTAGAAAAGCTATTAGTAAAAGCCAAGTTCATCAGACTGCTCTGGACTTCAGCTTTGTCACTATCATTTCTGAAATAGCAGTCAGGGGATTCCATTGACTCTTTCTTCCAAATTACTTGCTAATGCAATGCAGTAGTTGAGCACATTTCCAATTAGATGCAGCTACTTTATAAACCAATGTTTAAGTTGCTGGCCTAAATTGCTCCTTAATTAGGTCATTTTTTCCTAATTGATTAAAAATAGGATTTCAAATTAAAACAGAGAAATTGAGTAACATCACACAAATGATATTATTCAAATCTGAAAGGGAAAAAAAATCATGGAAAAGGAAAGAACCATTATATTGAATTGCAGATCAGCTGTAGATAGGACTTTTGGGATTGTTCTCTGGAAAATCTATTCTTTTCCATCTTTGAAATTAGGGCAAGGATGCAATCAAATAAAAAAGTTTAAAGCCCAGAAGAAAAAAAGCCATTACAAGGCAGCTGATCAAATATGAAATTATTATTATTATTATTATTATTATTATTATTATTATTATTATTATTATTATTATTATTATTATTATTATTATTATTATTATTATTATTATTATTATTATTATTATTATTATTATTATTATTATTATTATTATTATTATTATATATCATTTGTAGTATGATAGTACCTAGAGACCCAGACTAAGGCCCCAGAGAATTTGCAGTTAAAGTCAACAAGACTGAGGATGAGGTAAAAATCAGAGATCAGAGTTCCAAAACCTGCAAGAAAAGTTGGAGGTAGCTCAAGAAATAGGGCTAAGAGAGGCCCATTGGCCTCTTGTGTCTCTGAAAGGCCACAGCTTCATGCTGTTGGGTCTACTAAAGAGTGCTCCAGCACAGAAATCTGGTGACAGAAAGACTCCAAAATACTCACACTAAACTATGTTCTGTACTCTAAAATAAAACACTACAGCCTGATCTCTAGTAACTTTAGTTCCTGTCGGTGTCATAAAAAACTGGAGCCACAAAGGAAACTCAGATGTCTGATGAAGCAATTTAGAGATGGTTTGCAGTGTGATGATTCAGGGTTTTGGGGTTTTTTTTGGTGAAAGAAAACAAACTTAGGCTAGCTGACTGGGATAGGTAAAATTTGATACACCTACACTGATTTCTGTAACACTAGGCAATTCAGGTATAGTAGTGTTAAAGTGTATTGACTTTGGTGAAGAGCTGTCAGAGAGTTGATTCTCTGGCTTTGCTACTGCCACCCTGATTTATTTGAGATGAGAAACTATTCCCTGATTTAAACTCAGTTCTATCAGTTTAGCTGATGTTTCACGGCAGCATTTCCTTAGCAGAGTCGAAATGCAGACTGTGTGCTTCGGATTTCTTCTCTTCCAAAGAGCTCTCTCCTGGCTGTGTCTTCAGTCAGTATCCAGCAGAACTTACGTAGGCAGGTTGTTTTCACGGCTGGATTAACACTCCATCTCTGCTGTACTTACAATTTGGCTTCAGCCTTAGTCTTGTGTGTCAACAACGTGTCCATCTGTTCCTGTCCCCTTAAACTTACTGTCTTCTATTCTTACTATCCTCTGGCTTTTCATTTTTCAAGCTCCATGGTGTATGGGACCACTCTGGGCAATTTTCTCCATTGTTTTTAGCTGGTCATGCTATGCCCACAAATGCAGAGTAATGCTCCAAGAGCTGTAGTGTGAAATATGTGCTGCGGAAGAACTTGGGCTCAGCTTGCAAACACACCCAAGTGCCTCACCTACCAAGGCAGCAGCTCCATTGGGTCAAACGAGAGCTCCCTCTCACACAAGTAGTCAACACCAAGGCAAAGAGAGTAAGTGCACAGTAATATCCTTGCAGCCTCTAGTGATCCACGTCTTGGAGGTTTCCTGAGTTAGCTGTGGCATCTTCCTTTCATAGCCCTTGAGCTGTTGTCCTGTATGAGTTTGTACAATTACACTTTGCACCCATGTGAATTGTTGGTGTACTGGGGAACATGCTGAGTTTTTTCAACAGCATGTGGCAAGTAGTTCTTTGGTTCAAATATGCAGTATATGTAAAAATAACAGTCTGTTTATTTCTGATCTGAAAGCTGAACATGTAATGTGGTAGCCTCTGGTTCTTGTATTCTGAGAAACACCAAATAGTTACCATTTTATTCCCCTACTCTGCCAGCTGAGATCTTTTTCCACATAAAGCCCTCAGTCATCTCTTTACTATAGTACCAAAGCCTAGTCTATCATCACTCCTGGACAGGAAGCTGTCCAATTCCTTTGATTAGTCTCATAATCCATCTCCAAACTCTTTCCAGTTGTTCTTTGATCCTTGCTGAGACCAGGACCAGAACTGCAGCTGGTATTTAGAGTGCAGGCACATATTAAGAGTTATGCAACAGCACAATGTTGTCTCCTGCTCTGTTCTTTTTGCCTTTCCTTTAATTTATTGACTTCCTAGACCAACACTGATGTGTCTCTTTCTTAAGTGATTTAGAGCATACCACTGAGCATGCATGGCTATTACTTTTTTGCCTTCATGCTTTACTTTGCATTTATTGAACCTAACCCTCACCTGTCATTTTTATCTGCAAGTTTCTGATAGATTTTTCTGCAAGTACTTAGAGTTTTTTGTTTAAAAACTTTGAATACTTTAGGAACATAAGCAGACTTTGTTACCTTGTTGTGCACAACCTCTTACCGATAAGCTGAACCAGTTCACCCCAAAATATCTCTGAAGGAAATCTAGCACTAAGTGTCTCTATTCATTCGAACTTCTTTTGTCCATTACTTTAATCAGTGATCTATGAGAAGACCTTTTGTTTATTACAAACAAACATAGATCTGAAAGAGAAACTATGAATGTCCTTGAGGCTGTTTAAGTTGTTCTATAGTCTTTAAACAATGTTACTATATTAGATATCTTAGATTATTGTGTGTCTGTCAATTTAGATATTCTTGTGAATTTAACTCTGGGCACTCAATGAAGCTCAAATTCCTGTGCAGAAAGCTGACGATTTCCCATGCAGAAATTTGCTACGAATATAATTCAGAGAATGTGGGTATCTGGGAAGGATAAATGCACACCTCTCAGGCTGCAGTTTTGAAGAGGAACTCCCACCTGCTGAACATTTTTTGCAAACTTTTAAGTATTTACAGTGCTATCTTGCATGTGTTTGCTGTAGAGCTGTTAGGATAATGCACTCTTCACAGACATGAATGTACAGCATGCATCGTGTTCTCGTACCAGCAGCAGCTTCTCCGTGTATCTGTTGCTGTCCAGACTGTTCTTTCACTGACAGCTTTTATTTGCAGCCTCCATCTTATCACAAATATGTATCACTGCCTTCTCTAGCACATCTGGGCTTTCTGTTTTGGTAGGCAGCTGTCAAGCACAACAGCTTCAACCATTTCCTCAGCAAGATCTTTCTGCTATCTGGCCCCACCTGGCTAATCCCACAAAAGACTGGAAAAATCTGAGCATGCTTGTTGGAATGGATATTGTCTGCCTTTTTTCAGAGGTAAAATTAATTCCACAGAACATGCTGAATGGCCGAAAAATCATACTCTTTAGGATAACGTTCAAATAAGTCTGTCTGTCATGATTTAATTTTTCAAGCCAGTCCAAAAATAATTGATTTATATTTATGAAATTCCTTTCATCGTTAAGGATTTCATGTGCTTTCCAGAAAGATATATCCATTCCAGCCACTACTGAAATGCAACATCTGCTTAAGATCAAGATTAGTTTACAGTATGAGGAAGAGAAAAAAGACAATCTTACCTAAAATACAGCAATTTTCATTCAAAATTATACCTTTTAGGAATAAAAACTCCATAAAAATCTGCATGATTTTGGTGCATAAAATGGGGCCAATTATATGACGTTTAAGGGGAATAGTAACATTTCTCATCCCGAGAGCTATAAATACTTCTTGAATGTTTTGTGTGGCATCTTGAATTCACTCTCATATCCTGAGATTTCTGTCATCTGAAATATTCTGTAGTGGTTGTAGCTATTCACTAAGTTCTACAGTGACTTCTAAGGAAACTTTGCTGGTTTATTGCGTCAGAAGCCTGGGCTGTGGGTAAACGTGAACTTGGCAGTAGAGATTAGGCTTTGTCACATTCTGCAATGCTGAATATGGTACTCGTGTGAGCCATCTCTGTACCCTTTAACAAAACAGCTGAGTTTCAGTAGTAGGTGGAGTATTCCTAACTGTATGCCTTTTTTTTTTAAGATGTGGGTCAGGAATATACTCATTAGTCATTTTTAGACTTCGTCATTGTATTTATAAGTATTTATAAGTATTAATGCTTAAATAAATAGTTGTACTACACACACAACTGTTGGTGCCAGTGGAAAATACTGCCATGAGCTCATTTATGACAGTAACTCCGAGGGTACTGACTTACATGATGTCCTTATTTCTACTTTAACAACCTGATGGGATGGCAAACGGAATCACACACGTTTGCTTTTATTTAACTCTGGCTATCCCTCCAAATCTTTTCCTGCCTGCTTGATAATTGGATTTAAATGGTTTTTAATTACATTGTCTGAGCCTTTGTTAATATCAGCCCCTAAGTATTTGTACTGTATTTTTGGGTGCCCACTTAAGATTCCATGAGGTGAGCAAGGCTGAAGGGCAAACTCCAGAAAGCTGCATCACTGCAGTCTCAGAGTCATTAATTTTGTGCAATGATAACTTTGTACTCAGAGAGCAATATTCATTATAAGCAGGAGGGGAAGCATGCGAGTCCTTAATTAACAGTAGGATATCATCAGCATAAAGTAATAGTTTAATGTTCTACAGAATCAGTGTTATAGCCTTTTAGACTGTTGGGTTTTCCATTTTAGACAATGCCAACGTAAGACCGTAATTGACTGGATGCCATTACCTGGCTCTCATTATTACTCTCCAGGCACTACCCACAGCACCCCATTTCCTGTAAGTGACCCACAGCTTCTGTTTAATGACCCAGATAAATGTCCCGGGTTCCAAGAGACCTCCGTTTCCACTGAGCACATGAACAGAAGATGACTTTTTCCCAAATCCAACCCAACCTGCTGTCTTGACTCTTTTCCTGGCTCACAGAGGAGGCAGATTTCTNAATATACTCATTAGTCATTTTTAGACTTCGTCATTGTATTTATAAGTATTTATAAGTATTAATGCTTAAATAAATAGTTGTACTACACACACAACTGTTGGTGCCAGTGGAAAATACTGCCATGAGCTCATTTATGACAGTAACTCCGAGGGTACTGACTTACATGATGTCCTTATTTCTACTTTAACAACCTGATGGGATGGCAAACGGAATCACACACGTTTGCTTTTATTTAACTCTGGCTATCCCTCCAAATCTTTTCCTGCCTGCTTGATAATTGGATTTAAATGGTTTTTAATTACATTGTCTGAGCCTTTGTTAATATCAGCCCCTAAGTATTTGTACTGTATTTTTGGGTGCCCACTTAAGATTCCATGAGGTGAGCAAGGCTGAAGGGCAAACTCCAGAAAGCTGCATCACTGCAGTCTCAGAGTCATTAATTTTGTGCAATGATAACTTTGTACTCAGAGAGCAATATTCATTATAAGCAGGAGGGGAAGCATGCGAGTCCTTAATTAACAGTAGGATATCATCAGCATAAAGTAATAGTTTAATGTTCTACAGAATCAGTGTTATAGCCTTTTAGACTGTTGGGTTTTCCATTTTAGACAATGCCAACGTAAGACCGTAATTGACTGGATGCCATTACCTGGCTCTCATTATTACTCTCCAGGCACTACCCACAGCACCCCATTTCCTGTAAGTGACCCACAGCTTCTGTTTAATGACCCAGATAAATGTCCCGGGTTCCAAGAGACCTCCGTTTCCACTGAGCACATGAACAGAAGATGACTTTTTCCCAAATCCAACCCAACCTGCTGTCTTGACTCTTTTCCTGGCTCACAGAGGAGGCAGATTTCTGCACCAATGGATGGATTTGCAAAATGAACATGTGGTTTATTTTATTTGTAGGAGAGCCACCTTCTCTCCCTCCCCTGTCTGGGTGAGAAGCTGAATTTCTTTCGCCTTGCCAGCATCACCCTGAAAACAGTGAAAAGAGTAACTTCCAGGGACCAGCAACTGCTCAGGGAGCTAGTTCCAGCACCAATGCACTTGTACCAACCAGCAAGCTCTAGAGCCTAAGTGAGCCCCCAAGTCTCTGAGACAATTGCCTTTAAGAGCAGCATGAGGAGGCACTGGGCAGGCCCAGCCCATTAGAGCACTGTTAGACTGTGACATCTGTGGGGACAAAAAAGCCCTGTGGATTTTTTGCCCCCATGCAATTCATCACATATCTTTATTCATACTCTTTTGCATCCTTTTGCTTTGATTTTTTTTTTTTCACAGACCGGAACTGAGGCATCCAGAAATCTTCACGTGGCTGAGACTGCACGAAGGAGCGCATGAAGTGCACAAAGAAGTCCCTGTTCCATTGGCACAGGTTTGTAAAGACAGAAAACAAGTAATAAACTTCCACTATTAAAAAAAGAAAATGTAATTAATGCCTTACACAAGAGGGACAGTTTGAACCTGGTATTATTTCTCAGGGGAGACTGACCATTCTGTTTCTGTGTGTCCAGGGCTGTGCATCAGTGAGGCTCAGTGGAATTTCTCTGTGGAAGCAGACTACATTAACACTACCTTCTCAGCCTCACATATGAGGATTAGGACTCCTAGCTTTATTTCCAGTGAGGCTTAGAAGAGACAGAAAGGTGTTTCAAGGTTAATATATTTGTTGCACATTTCAGGGAGTNTCCTTTTGCTTTGATTTTTTTTTTTTTCACAGACCGGAACTGAGGCATCCAGAAATCTTCACGTGGCTGAGACTGCACGAAGGAGCGCATGAAGTGCACAAAGAAGTCCCTGTTCCATTGGCACAGGTTTGTAAAGACAGAAAACAAGTAATAAACTTCCACTATTAAAAAAAGAAAATGTAATTAATGCCTTACACAAGAGGGACAGTTTGAACCTGGTATTATTTCTCAGGGGAGACTGACCATTCTGTTTCTGTGTGTCCAGGGCTGTGCATCAGTGAGGCTCAGTGGAATTTCTCTGTGGAAGCAGACTACATTAACACTACCTTCTCAGCCTCACATATGAGGATTAGGACTCCTAGCTTTATTTCCAGTGAGGCTTAGAAGAGACAGAAAGGTGTTTCAAGGTTAATATATTTGTTGCACATTTCAGGGAGTGAGGGAAGAAATTAATTCCCAGAAGACTAATTCTGCGTGAAGGGGAGCGCTAATTTTGGAAATGCCATACCTCTGCTCTGTGGGTGTAGCTAATACTTGTGGGTTCTTCACAGAGCTCCATACTGTGCTCCAGGAGAGAACTGACATTGAACCCATATCTTCCCCTTCCCTCTTGAAAATGTAGTGCCTTCAAATGCAGCTTTCATTGTTCCTGTGAACAAAAATTATCAGTATTAAACTGCACATTTCCTGTTGTGTTTCGGGAATATTTAGAATAGCTGGAATGAACGTGTCTCGGACAAGGCTACACGTGCCTTTTCTGCTTCTGTGCATACCTTTTCAAGGTAAACTTGCACCTTTTTTTTTCCAGATTGAAAGATCTCTGAAGGAATCCCTTCCTATTTATTTGGCCAATAGGTAGCATTTAGTTGTTCTTTGAAGCACACTTAAAGCATAACTTGCCCTGGCAATGTATTCTCTTTGATACAAAAGGCCAGACCCTGAAGAAAGTGAGGTAAACTCTCCATGTCATGTAGTGGACTAGGCCACAGGCAATTGCTGAAAATAGAGGATTTGTTCCTTTTTTAAATCAAGGTAGTCTGTTATTGATCTGTTGTAGTTCATACACACTTTTGTGAATGCTTTGTTTCAACTATTTTTTTTCTGAGTTCTCTGTCTTCAGTAAATCCCGCTTGTTCTTTTTTCCTGAAATAAACTGCTAAAGTGTATTTAAAATTATGCAGTATTGTTTTCAGTCCTTCATGACCTCTACACATAGAGAAGGCACATGATTATTAGAATGCATATTTATACTTAATTCTGGCCAAATAGTTTCCTTACCCTTACTGTGTAATTACAAGAGGAGAGAAAAGCTAAACATTTGAGCTAGAATTAAAATTCTGTGGAGTATTTATCCTAACTCTTAAAGGACTGAACAGCTTCAAATATACTGACATTTAAACATACAAATGCTGAGGTCACCTGTAGTGACTTACACTTGATATCCTTGACTGGAAACAGGTTTACCCTCATGCGGATGGCTGCTTTGAAAACTTAGCTACCTGAGTACAGAACCAAATATGAACAAAAACCAGAACCCCATCATTTACCTGTGTCCAGCACCATGGAGAGCTATGGGGACTACTGGATTTAGTCCCAGTGACAAGCATTCTACACCCAGCAGACAACTGCAATTAATCTCCTGTTCAGTGATCTGCTCCAGGCCAGTGACTTTGTCCTGCAAGAAAAAGGTAAAAGCTAATTTGATCAGAAAAGGCATAATTCAGAAGCTGACGGAATGGGTAAATAACTTTTAATTTTCTCCAGCAGAGTCTGGCTAGGTCTGGGATGAACTCATGCCTCACATGGAGGTCACACCGCAGGGCTTTGTCCAAGACTTCACTGGACCACTTCTGCCAGTATGGCTTTTTTTTTTTTTATTAGGAAAAAAGCCAACAACCCAGACTAGAATTTTTATGATATATTGACAGTAGTACTACTTTTCTTCCATCAACTTGTTCTAAGTCCCATTCTGATTTTTGGATTTGGTTTTGGGTTTATTTTTTTTTTTCAAATATTTCATCCATCTGACTGATGTAGCTGGTCAGCACTTCACCAGAATTAACTCAACTTAGTTACACCTGAGGAATTTATGACAATCAATTGACTTGGTATTTAAACTGTTCTCACTGAAGTTGTGTGCTAACACAGTGACAATATCTCTGAATTCTGCCTCGATTTTTTTTTAAATTTAATTCCCATTTAAACCTACCTTACATCAGCCCAAATTGCAGACCAGCTTCCTTGGAAAAAAGACTTATTCATTAAGTGTGAGAATGAATACACCCGTTTTTTTTAGAAGTCATATATTGGCAGAGATGGGAACTGGATTTAAATCTGCAAAAGGGAACCAGTTTCAGAAAACATTGATACTTCCTTGTGTGATTCTTGCAGAATGCACCCAAACCCACACCACTTACTGAACAATAGCAATATCCAAATGCAAACTGAACTAATTGCACTACCTCCCTTTATGAAAAGAACATATCATTTTCTCTATATGAAATGGAGTTTCCTGTCTGTCATTCATGAATTATACTAGTAGAATATATTCTGACATTCAAATATTTATGTACACAGCTTAACAGGTCTTTCAGATACCTGTATTGTTTGAATGGATATATCCACTTGCTGACCTGGCTATCTGTGGGCTCCAGTGCAGGCCAGAAGATCCAGGCTAAAAACACTGCTGAAGAAAAGCAATAGAGGCAGCAGAAGCTGCAGCACTGGGCAACTACAATCCCAAGGAGGGAACCTGGCCATTCTTATAAAGAATGCTCAGGCTGAGTCACTTGAGAGATGACAGGCCACTTCTACCATCCCACTTACTTTGTCAGCCTAGAGGAACAGTCATTCTTCCAAAAATTTATCAGGAAACAGACACAGGTTTGCAACTCCCTTCTACAAACAGACCTGGATGACAGCAGCATCCCTACAGTCACCAAACATGTCACCTCACCTCTGTGCCAGGCCAGCGCTCAGCCCGTGTCACAAAAACAAGGTGAACACATACAAACTTATTCTGGGAAGGACTCTGTCCATACCTCACAGTTGTTGAGCTCCTGCTAGCACAATCTCTAGCACAACATCTTCATGTTGAAGGCACACTCGAATAAATGAACCAAAAGATATTCTTAGGAAAAGCAGGAAGTGCACTTGCACAGTCAATTTGAACTTGGTCAATACAGTAATGCCTCTGAAACAAGAGAGAGATACTCTCTGTTTGATGGTCTCCGTTTTTTCATGAAGCAGCAGTATCTCAGGCATTTTGTGACTATTCTTACAACCATCATGATTAATATGTACTGCTGGGTGCTGGTGAGGCACCAGACCAGAAATCAGGAGAAATGGCCTCTTTCCTGGTTTCCTCTAACAAGGTTCAGAGACACATCTGTGATTTTCTGGAATAAATAATTTAGATTATCCATCTTGAAAACTAATCCCTGATCCTGAGTTCTGAAAGGAATAGAGAACAGCTGTGTAAGATGAGACACCAAACCACAAGTACCCCAATACACCAGTCAGATTTAGCATACTTTCTTTTTACCAGCTTACATCCTTATTTCCTGAATTTAACAATGCTTTCTTGTAAAACACTCCAAGACTGAAACACAGAAACGGCTATTAAAGCTATTACTATTTTTGTTTTGATTGTCATTTTCTATTTCTGCTGCTCTGGTATTTGATTACATTTGAGACATGGAAACACAGAAAAGAATGCCATTATAGCTGTTCATTCTTCACAAGGTTACTCTCAGGCGTGCTCGCTCGCACGTGCAGCCACACTCGCATTACTGTTAACGTTCCTAAGGCAAGGAGATGTGCTGGTTTATGGACCATCTGTCAGGTGGCACCAGGGCCCTGTATATTGATGCCATGTTGGTTGCTAGCCCTTATTTGAAACAAAGTTCAGTTCAAAGCACTTCCGAGTACAGCAAGGGGAGGGAAAAAAAGATGTCAATGTGTTTAGATTACATTAAAGTTTTAAGATTAACTAAAAGAAAGGAAGAAAACAGTCTGCTAATGGGTAGAGCTCAGTGAAGAGGCATTATTATATTACTTCTAATGCACATAAAGCATCTCCTATTAAAAAAGGATGGCAGTTTTACATCCTATTAAATATATCAAAGCTGTTCTTCAATTACAAATCCTTTTATATGCATGTTTTAACAAATATGTCTTTGATAATAGAGTGCAGCAGTAGTTTTTTATATGCTAAACAAGATCCCTACAATACAGCACAATGATAGAAAAGGAAAAGTACCAGAAGAAGGTAGGTCTGTTTGGCAGGGCAGGGAGCAACTTATTTCAGTATTTCCATTCCGTTTTGTAGCTCACAAAAAAGTTTTCACACCATTCCAATGTACATATTAAGACACTGATAAAATAGCACAACCTGCAAATGGTACACTGAAGGAGTTTGGCAAGATGCTATTGTTTCTCCACGTTGTTATCTTTGAAAGCAAGCTGTGTGCTAATAATGCTAGGAACAACAAAAATAAAAGCCAGCCGTGCTTGGCTGCAACCTGCTTTGAAAGCATAAAATTTCATCTAGGCCTGAGAAAAGCATCTTCCCCAAAGAAAGGAGAATCTTCCTGCCTGGAGAAGGCAATGAGGTGACAATGCACATGGTCCTGGCCCTATGGACTTAGCCATAAACATCACTTCCACTAGCCACCAAAGACCTGATGCTGCCCTGGGAAGCCCAGCATGTGAAACTGCGCTGTGCAGTGGCCAGTCTGGCACTGTCTGACCCAGGGGCAACAACAGCATTAGGATGATCGAAGAAAACCAGAGAGGGACCCAGTGTGATCCTCAGCTAAGTTATTAAGCCCCTTCTGCCTCTTCAAACAGTTTCTAGGGTTGGGCAGTGCACTGCAGATTTTCCCGAGCCCTCTTTGTGCAAAAACTCCCAGCCTCTTGCATTGCCTTCCTATATGTGAGCCCCTGGGGACAGAGTACTGGCATTTCAGATTTCAGCCTTGGAGACACAGGGTTGAGATCCCTGTCTCTCACCATGCTCACCCCTGGCCTTACAATTATGCAAAACCCAAACTCCATTCCTGCTTAGGAGAACTGGAGTCACAACATTAATTAGATTGGGCAGCAGGCTGCCACAAACCCGGCTCCATTTGCACGGATCAGGTATTATTGACATCTGGCGCAGGAATGAGCCCGTGCCTATGGAAATATATGAACGCACAATTAGCTTTTTCAGGCTTCTGATGAATTAATTGAATGGAGGTTCATGAATCTTGCAAAGAAGACAAAAGATACGATAATAATAAAGAGCAATAATAAATTCTGCTTAGCCTTTTGTCCCTGTGGTTTCTTGGTTATGGAGATACGGAAAGCTGGAGAGATTTAGTGAAATGAAGTCACTTAGCTAGAAAATAAAGATGAGCAACAGCACTGTTGTATCATAACTCTCGTGTCCACAGACTGAGCACCAGGGCTGTCACAGCACTTGCAGGGCCAGGTCTTGCCTTGCCTGTCCTCTGCTGCTGTTTATGCCTACATGTCGTACTTGGTTCTGCTGGGCTTCTCTGCAGAGCACCTGAGGTCTTATGCCTGGTCTGTCTCCTCAGCAAGGTGAAAGGGAAAAAGGGAAATCTAAGGGTTAAGGTTAATCTAATCTCAGGTTAAGCCTCCTCCCTTCCCCAAAAATAATGCTATATAGCAGCAAACATTCCTGCAGAAATCTGCACAAAGGGAGCCAGTACACTCAGAGAATTGGTCCCAGAACTGCTGTAAGATGGCACCAGCTATGAAGTAGAAGGATAGAACCAGAAGAAATTGGCTGTTGTCCCTGATTGCCATCCTCCATCTAAGAAAGATCCACAGAATGCTAAAACTCTGTGGTACCCCATAGGCAATATATGCCACTTCTAGGACAACCAGGCTGTGCAAGGCAGATGCTGTCTGCCTTGGCTTGCAGGAAGATGTCACCCGAAGGAAACACTACCTCCCTTTGTCCCTGGGCCAAATCCTCTGTGTGATATAGATCAGTATCACACCATTGAAGTCAATATTACAGATTCCAGCTGGTTAAATTGGCTTCAATCCACCCAGTCAATGAATCAGATGCTCAGCAGGTGATATACAGTGTTTGACTTGCCTAAGCAATCATTACATCCAGAGACACGGAGATATATTCTGGAGTCTAAGCAAACAAGACAAAATGTGTTCCTCTTTTGGCCTCATATATATCATTTCACATTAAAAAGATTTCTTGGGTTGGAGGCATCAGCATTACTTCCAGCAGTTCTTGGTGCTAAAAACTGACAGTACTTATGGCTGTGTTTATTTGTGCTGATTTTTTTTTCTTTTTCCAGCTGCCTCTGTTAGCACAATGGCTAAATGCAAATTGAAATCACTGTGGTGATTAGCTGCAAATACTGCTTTTTGCAATGGGTTTGGTGTCCCAAGCAAACAAAGGACTGTTCTCCAGCATGCTGCAAACAGTATGATTGTGTACTTTACAGATGTCATGGTGCAATCACTTTTTCATTACTGGCCTAAACATAACTTTTGATAGAGCTGAGAGAAAAGAGTGGCCTGTGATGGGAAGCAATAGTTCCCTTACCTGGTACACAATATTTCTTCCCCTGCAGACATATTGATTACTGAGGGGCTGCTGAATGAATGAGGTGCTACTCAGCATGAGCGTGGCTGGAACAAGCCCTGTATAATTAAAGAAAGGAACAAATGGCCTGTCCAAAAACTTACAGTGACTATCCCACAGCATTGTAATTCATAGCCAAGTGCACTTGCTTCACTTTTTCTTTTCTATAGGTAAAAAAAACCACAGCTGAAGGGTAGCAAATGCACAAAAAAGGAAGGAGTTGTTTCTAGAGCTAAGGAGATACTGGGAGAAAAACCCCAACACCTGCTGTCTCCTGAACCAGGAGCTAAGGAATCTTTCTTCAAAGATGTGAAACCTGCCTTTAAGAGCATTACAGATGGGCTGTAATGCTATACAAGCTCCTCAAGAACTGAAAAAGGTCTGCAGAAATGGCAGAGCTGACCAAATAACAATTTGCAGGGTTGCAAAAGGCAGAAATGAGAAGCAGAGTCCGTTCTCTCTATGCACAGTGAGAAGATTATGTACTCATGGCTGAAGGAGATTTAGATTGGACATATTTTGAATGTCAGAAAATAATAGCTGTGCTTCTACTATGGCTCATTTTTCAAGGCTAGACAAACACGGTGGACAAGAAAAAGGTAGAGCTGTTCTCACCTTGAAGAACAAGAAGACACTGGATGATCTCTTAAAGTACCTTCTCATCTTTTTTTTTTTTTTTTGGATGATTATAATCTAGTGTTGCATTGATAGGGCCTTAGCCCTGGAAATCACAAAATTCCCATCCAGAGGGAACAGGAATCCCTATTTGAGAAGGAAGCAGTGGATGTGCATCTGTGCTACTGCTCTGTTGGCTTCCTCATGAAGGAAGGTGTTTGTGCAAAATAGGAATAAAGGGGCATCGAGGAAGCACTCAGAGCATATTTAATCACATCAGTAGGAATCTGTGATGCTTCAGCACATCCTTATGCACCTTGCTGGGGTGGAGATGCATTTTTAAGGCATGAAGTTGGAATAGTGGAAGAAGAAAGGCAGCCTTGCACAGCAAACAGGAACATTGCAGGATATCAAGACAGCCCAATGTGAATGACTGAGTAAATTAAAGGTAAGAAAGTATTTTTAAAAGCCAATACAATAGTAAGGAGATTTTAAAATTCATAGTCCTGGACTGTGACATTATAGGAGAGGAAATAAGGCTGAAGATAAATTTCTGCTCTAACATGCCATTGTTCTGGTAAGTCAGCTTTTTTTTTGCAGCAGGGGGTGATGAGTAGACAGAGAGTAAGGTGGTAGAGGTGAAAAGAGGTATGGCAAACAATCACACCCAGCCACACAACAGCATCTGCTGGTAACGTGATGTGCCACTATAACTGTATCCAAAAACCATGGAAGCAGGAAAGATAAAAAACATTTCAAAGGGATTCCCAACTGCTCCCAAGGCAAGGACTTGGACCAAGTCTCTCAGGTAAATGACTGAGAAAGATACAGTCTATTCCTGATTTTCTCAGAAGCCTTCAGTGTGGCTGTGCAAATAATTCCTCTTTTTTGCCTCAGTTTCTCCACTATTTGTTTATATTCACTTTTTACAGAACTTCATGAACAAATCATTAATTAATGATCAGAACTGAGAGAGCACAGTACAGGGAAGCAGACCATCCTCTGCCTGAGACTTTCTCCAGAGAAGTGCTATGAAGGTCCCGCCCTTAATAAAATTTCTTAGTATTGATAAAATTTTATCAATAAAAGTGGGGCTTCACTATCAGAGAGAAACCTGTGGCTATGGTAAAGACCTTCTCAATGCTTCAAGGTTTAAGCAGTCTCCTAAACACCTTTTTTTTAAACTCCATCTCTTGCCCTGTAGCCCAGAACAGTGAGAAAGAAAAAAAGGAAACCATGTGATCAATAATTAAAGGACTGGAAATGAACAAATGGAATTAATTGTTCCAAGAAGGGTGAGGAAAGGAACCTGAGAAATACAATCTATCTTTATCTCTCAATCTGGCAGGAAAATTTACAAAGCATTTTTAGAAAGAGAGGTTCTGATGTTATATACTCCCCGGTTCAGGTTTCTGAGTGATACAAATTTAAAGGGTTTTTTTCAGGTTGAGTGTTTTTTTCTCTTTCTACATTATGCTTTCTCATTTTATGACACTTCTCAGACTTGAATCACTCACAGCAGATGGCTCCATGAATACTGGATATTTCCATAAATAATGACAGATTTCCCTCCATTCTCCCCACCCTCCTCCACTCCACATGCCCAAGTCTTTTGTGTGCTATCTGCAAACACGCATTCAAATTCTGGTCAGCAAACAAGCCTATCTAGTACCATTGTCATTCCTGCAAGCCCAGTAGAATCAGTAAAACAATGAACTCATCATCCCATCTGATTCGAGAGCATTTTTTTTCCAAGAAATTCAGAGGAAGAAGGGAAAATCTGCTAGACACTTAATGGAATTGAATACCTCCACGGGTAACAGTACAGGACCACTGCAGAAAGCATCCTGGTAGTCCACAGCACTGGCCAGACAGATTTCCTGCACATTGACTTTTAGTTCAGTAGTGGCCAGGAACTACAGGTCCTGGCCTGAACACCCTGGTCACCAAAGAGGCTCCACGCATTAGAGCAAGTGTGGAACCGGCCCTGAATTTAGCTGTGGAAACTCTGTTTTCACAGGAAGAATTTCTAACAAAAACGGAGCCTCAAGAGACAAAAGGAGCACAAAAATCCTTAATGCTGGGGTATAGTATTTTTAATTGATATACACACAGTAAAATGATATGTGATGATACTGTGCTAGTAGAAAAAAAAAGCAAGGTAGCTTTTAGTTTGGGACATTAAGAGGAAAATAGGAAAAGATTCTTATCAGAGCAAAAATTTATGGTTAACTTATTGCTTCAAGTGCTCATAATCTGCCATCTATATACATTTCTATCAAATGACCCTCTAAATAATTAATAGATCTAATTCTGTCAGTGTTGCCAGGGCAGGTTTCCCTGTAGAAGGTTAATGCTATGATTTAATTCTTTATTTATATGATTAGTAGCCCCAATCAGGCTGTTTTAATGAGGTCGCAGGCAGCAGGTTATCACAACCGACTGGCCTAGCAGGAACCTTCAGCACTCTATGTCTGAGTGATTCCACTGCACAGTCCAGATTCCCACAGGAAACTGCCAACAGGTAGTAGGAAGCAGAACCAGGTCCCTATCCAGGCACCAATTACTATTTCAGCCCATTCCAGGGGGTAGTACCGAACCACAGTAGTCCAGATAAAATGTGGAAACAGGAATTGCTAAAGTTCCTCAGCTCCAGAGTTCATCTATGTAATTCTCTTGTTTCAGAATTGTCCAGAATTGTCTGTCCAGAAAAGCACAGACAAGTATATCACTATACGAAAATGCAGGATAATTTGTTACTACAGCAATGCTCATCTGTAATAGTTAACATTTAGGCTCATCTGTAATAGTTAACGTTTGGATTCAATCCCGGTGATGATCCTCCCCACGTCAAAAGGAGTGCCTGGCAGTTATGAGATTCTTCACACTCAACATTAGCAAAGGAGCTGATATAAGTGCAGCATTTTAAGAGCTCATATATCTGCATTTCTACGTACTCAAAAGATTTAAGCACACAAAGAAAGCAGAACCAGTGTGCCTTTCTTTCATTGTCTTGCTCTTTTTTTCCATTTCCCCCCCAACATGCTCCAGTTCTCTAGAACTCTCTCCAGGCTGCTTAAGGTATCCAGGGCCAAATGCCAATATTCATTTTCATAAGGACACTTGAGACCAGAGCATTCACCTTGCACTCTAACTTCCTACCTAGCTGGTGTCCTCACTCCTCAGGAGAAGGGCTATCCAGGGACACTCTGCTCTCAGCCATTCTGATTTCAATGGGTTGACAGTAATAAGGGAGCACTGAAAAAGCACAGCCTGCCTGGATAGGAAATAGTGAGATCTCTATACTTTATTATTCACAGTCTCCATTCAGGCTGGTTGAGAACGGCAGGAGAAACAGCTCAGATGTGTCTTTTTCTGCTTTCCCTCTTCCTCTGTCAGCAAAGGTGTCTTTCTACCTCTTTTACTGACCAGCCTTTTGTTCTGTTTTGTTTTCTGCGGGGTTAGTTTTTGTTGTGGGGTGGTTTTTTTTTTAATTATTGAATGTTGTTTCCCCAGCCAAACTGCCTTCAGCTCCTGTTCTGTTTATTATACTTGGCACAGAAAGGGATGAAAAGGAATGAATCTTGGAAGAGAAACCAAAGCCTGCAATAAGCTGTATTCTGAATTACCCTGTAGCATGCTGACTGGGAACAAGAAGACTTGCCATGCTGATACATACAGCTGAAAATTGGGTTTGCCATGTACGGTGGTGTTAAATGAAAGCCTTTCACTGCATCCCTCACAGACTGCCACTGTGCTGTGCCCTTCATGAACACTCCACTGCTTATTGGCACAGGTATAAAAATGTCCTTTGGATGACAGACAGCTCAGGTAAGCTCTAGAGAAATCAAAGTAGGAAAGCAGATAAAAGGCTAGCGGTATTTCTATCACTAACTCATGGATAGGTTTTTTCTCTCTAACAATTTCCACCTTGGAAAGCTCCAGGTCACTAAATCAACACCCAGAACAATGAATTCAAGATATTGAAAAAGATCACATAAAATTCAGTGTTCTCACAGAAATGCAGAAACTCCTTCTATTTCCGTGTGTTGGCTAACCCCAGGCTTCCAGTAGGTTGAGCACTTTTCTGCCTCACTCACACACTGCCTCAGGTTTCTGTGCAAAATCCCACTGAAAATAATGGAAACTCAGCGTACAAGATAAATTGCATGAATTTTATCTACAAACGGGACCATCCCAATCCTCTGATCAGATTCCCAGGAGGCTACAGACCAAAGATTCTCACTCAGGAATTTCCGTGCTATGCACAGGGGAAAAGGTCTGGTCTCCTGCGGTCAGAGACTCGACACCACAATCCCTGGAGGTTTAAGTTACTACTAAGGCTGCAAGTCCAGCAGCTGACAAATCACCAACCAAACCCCTCTACACAAACCCCAGCAGAGGGGCAGGGATGACCACAGCAGTCACAGAGTGTTTAACCTGTCCCAGCAGGAGTGGGAGAGCATACGGACGACTGTCCAATGATCTGACTGCAGAGCTGGCAATACTCCCACCAGGAATCCTCTGCAGGGCACAGTCCTGTAATGTAATTTGGGTTTGGTATAACTAAGCAGGACTAGGTGATGTAAAGCTACTTGCTGTCTGCATGATTGCCCTCACCCTTATCCTGACAGAGAATGTTGGCCCCTTCCTTCAATGTGTTACTGCTTTCCATCATATTAAAAGGAACCACAGAAGTAGCAGCAATATTTTCCCTCAACAGGCAAACAGAAGAGAGGAAAATGCTGAGCCCACCAGCACTGTCTACTCAGGCTGCAGATTATTGCAGGACTCAGGAGAATAGCTGTAGAGAGCTTTCCTAAAGACCCAGCTGAGGCGGTGTCACATCCAGAGCAAAGTCCTCGTTATTCTCATGCAGCCGCAAACGGCTGCAGGGGCCCCGGGGGACCGGGAGGGAGGGAGCGGAGCATCCAGGCTGCCTCTCACACATCCTCACCTGCAGCAGCTCCAGCAGCGGGCAGCAAGCCAGCCTGCACCGGCAGAGGGGAGGCAAGTGCTGCCCTTCCCATTTGTGCTGAGTGCTTTCTGGGGTTTAGCTTACATTCAATTTTTAAGGAAGTGTTTCTCTTCTGCCATTTCCCTACATGTTTTCTTTACAAACAAAACCTCTGCTGAAGATCTCTTACTCCCACAGATCTCCTGTGGTTTTCAGCTAGGGGAAGAATGAATCCTGAAAGCAGAGACTGAAGAGAATTCTTTTTCCCATATCTGCCACTAATTCAGAGGGCATGTTCCCCTTGATCCCTCATGTCTTTAAAAGCATTGTTTGCAAAGTGCTGTTTTCTCTGATAATATGTCTTTTAACATCTGGTTTTATCCCCTGTAGTTACCCCACTTCTATTTCACATCCTGGTTCTCTTAAAAACACATCCTAATCTCCAGGCAGCTCCAAATGATGATTATTTACAGTTCTGGGTCCTTTTTTTTAGTAAGGTACTCACTTCTGTGCCTGTCTTCAGATTGGGAGATACATCAGTGCACTGCAGGACAGTTTGGAGATCAAAGCAAGCACAACTCCTGGATGTGTGCCCAGGCTAACCTGAGGAAAGGGGTAGGAGTGCTGCCCTACCACACATTCGCTCCCTTGGTGCTACCCAACCGATTAGTAAATCATGACTTTTAATCTCAAAATCCTGTCTGGCTTTTTGCCACTATGAAATTTATTGATGCTCCCATTCCTTCTGTTATTATTCTGTTATTATTTGAGCTTCTATCAATGTATTTATTATAGGATTCTCTCAGGAAAAAGTTTAAAAAAATTGTGTTATACTGGTCCTTATCATCTGGTACCAGAACTCAAGCTAGGGGATGATATAGGTACCACATGACCTATTTCATCCTTGGTGTCTGACAGGAGAGGAATTCTTCTGTGGGAACTTCTCCACATTCCTCCACAGCAAAATCACAAAACCTTTAATTTTTCTGAACACTCTTTCTGAATATTTATTGTTTACTGAGCCTACAGTCTCCAGCAAGTCTTGCTTTACATGTTTGACATAGGACTTGTTAGGGATTTTTTTGTGATTTCTGTAAATTTCTCCAACTCTTCTGGCCTTTCTTATTGCATTTTCCCTTATAAAATGCCTGAGTTTAGGAGCCTACTGTCCTCATTTGTCAGGGCCCAGCTACTTGAAGAATGCCTTCTTGCTTTTAGTATGTTTTACCTGCTGTTCAGCCATTTCAGCTTCCTTGCTTTTTCTTCATTTGGTTTGAGTTTTGTTTGTTCGTTTTCTCAAATCAATGGATAATTTAGTCCTAATGTAGCATTTTTCCTATTGAGGCTGAAAACTGTTATCTGAGTGGCTGACATGGCTAGTTTAGGGATCTGATTTGGTTCCAAGCCTTCATGAACACAGAGCACCACTCCTCCACTGGTACTTGACTGCCTTTCATGTACACTGTACTCCTTGGTCTTACAGTGCTCCTTGGCCCTCCCTCCTCACTCTCTGAGCCCTGCAAAGGCTGGTGTGTCAATACTGTGGCTTGAAGCTGTTTCTTGGGCACCTACACAGAAACACATGATCTGCTGCTCTCGCCTCCTGTCTGCAAATGACTTCAATGACACACTTAGCACCAACTGTTGATTACCATTCTTGATAGATCACTGCCAAATTCTGCCCTGACCTTTAATTTAAGGATATGGATTTCACCTCTCAGAGACTGTAATATCTCACAGCACATGTGGTTTGTGAAAGGAACTGGTTTAGACTTAAATCCTTAGACTAGTGAGATGTTTTTCTGTGTCCTTTAAGCTTAGTCCAGTTTTACAAAGTTTATGTCACAATCCCTAGGGACATCAGGGATAAATTCATCTTGTCCTGCATGCATTGCTTGTACAGACCACATCTTAAAGTCTTCTCTTATCTCCTCTTTAAATGAGGAAGGGGCAAAGAACAGAGATCTTACCAGACTGCTTAGTTCTTATCAAAGACCACTACATACGCTTATATTCTCATGCACCCACTGATAATAAACTCCTATCACACAGAAAGATCTAAAAGAACACTATGAAGTGACATTTAGGCTGTGAAGCCTTAATTTAGGCACCACAATGATTAGAGTGTTTTAATATCATAATAACTGATAAATAGACTATGTGTCAGACATTTCATTCCCTTTTAATCAAAACTCCTAGTCTGCTAAATTAATCACCCCCTTGGGGTACAGTAGCAGATTTCCAATTTAGTCATAGAGCATCATTAATAATGAAAAGTTCTGGAGGCAAATTCTGCTATTCATGTTCCTTTGTATGATCATGCAGGTTTAAAGAGACAAGACAGAGAAGGTAGAAGATGTCAACACCTTGCAAAAATCTAATAAACAAACATAATTTTTGATGTCAATCTGCTAATGATTCTCCCCTTTGAATATTAAGGATATCAGAAAAAAAACCCAAACCAAAACAGAAAGCAAGTCAGAAGAGTTTTAATCTTACCCAAAAGGTGTTACCAAAATCAAAGCTAAAATGCATGAGGAATGGAGAGCAATGGTGCATTTTGAACAGCTCTTCTATTGTGGTGCTGTATATTTCGTCTCTTTAACTGGCTAATTTCAGAATAAAGCTGTTTCTGAGCAAGTATTGTTTATCTGGTATGTCTTGATTTTTATCACTAAAAAAAAAAAAATCATTAAAGGTATATAATCTTTTCTTTTGCCTAATCATAAACAAATACTTGCACAGAGAATAAATTTCTGCCCCACCCACTAATGGATGTGCTTCATTTTCTGTGTAAGTGTTGTCTAACTACATTTAAAAATTTGTGATATATTTGATGATAGTAATATCTGGGGAGAATGAGCGGCACTGATTATGCTGAGCTAATGGCAACACTAATTTTAGGGAAGCATTTTCCCTTGCCATACATACTTGCATCTTCTAATACATGCAGAATTTCAGGCTGACTCTGAGCCTTTTCAGGACACCTACATTTTAAAGTGTCCATTAATTTCTTCCCACCTCTTATGCGCAGCAGTGGCACAAGAACTTGGGAGTATGCTCATTTAGCCATCCTTTGCCATTCCCACAGTGCCAGGCCTTTTTCTTTCAGCAGTTCTGACAGAATAAACATAGGGAGACCAGACCTTTAGGTAGCCACCAGCTACTCCAGATTTACAAGCTGACAGTCTCCAAACACTTTGTTGCTTGCAGCATGTAATAAATACGTACGCCCAATTTAAAATGAAAAGATATAAAATTTATTAAATGTCCGAAAGATTCGAACACGCAATGCCACGATCGAATAAAAAGAACAGCACCAAACCCGGGGTTGGTACTGGGTGAACAAGGATCTGACCTCTATCACATCAGACCTCCCTGTGTTCACCCCTCTCTGTCCTTCGGGGTCCACTTTTATACAGTTCTTGTGCATAAAGTCTGGGTATGAGCATTCTTTCACTGTTTCACATATTCATGAAGTGTAGCTTTCACAGAATTGGGGTGGACAAAGCATATCCTGCTTCGTGATTAATCTTCCATCACCAGGGGAAGTTATCTGATGAGCTGTTGTGGTCCATATCTGGATACTTAATCTTGATGGTTTGCACCTGGGCTGGGTGGAGGTTCTCGGAGATGGTCCATCAGCTCTGTCGAGATGGGCCATCAGCTCTGCCGGGAAACCTTCTATGCAGTTTGTAGATAACGGTGATATGATCAGAATGCTTTCCTGTGAAACTTGGCCTTGTATGGGGTCTTGGTCTTGTCAAAGGCTAGTTCAGGTTTGTCCTTATTCTAACTTTATAACATAGAATATAACTTTATACATTTTAGCACAAATTCCAATATTTCATATATAACAAGCATATATAGGGTTATCACATTTAGTACCAAAAAAAAAAAAAAATGCATATTCACACCTTGCTTGTGCTTGGATGTCAACCAAAGTAAACACATTGCTGATTCAGACACGGCTGCAATTGTTATCCCCGCAAGTATCTCCATACACCTGTATTTGTATCCAAGCTGTCTGTGGTGAGAGATCATTTAATCCCGAGGCACCGCTTGACTTTTTGCCCCACGAGGAGCAGGCAGGCCCGTGCTGCGTAAGCGGGAGAGCTTTACCTGCAGGAACAAATTGCTGATTAGAAGATTTCTTTCTGTTCCTGGGGCTTGGGGGAGTTTCTCGAGGTGCATGAAGCTTTCCAATAAAACCCTCCTACAAATCACTCTGGTGTGCTGACAGTGATACCACTGCTGTCCCTCCTCCACTGGGAGACCCATAAAAGTCCAAGGCCAGAGACTGCTGCTGAACCAAAAAGCAGGAAGGATTTACAGCCGACAGTAACATCTGACCTCATCAAACTCCACTCTGGGCCATTTATCACTTCTCCGTAGGAAAGCAAAAGCATTAGGATTGAGAAGGGATCAGTGGAGACAGAAGGAAGGGAGAGCAAATCACAGTCACTTTAGCTCCACTAAAAGTTATAGAAAAACCACCAGCAATACAGACAAGTGCCTAAACGCCCTTGAAAACCAGTGTCTCAGGAAAAAAACCCCTAGGAATTAAGTGAAATGGATTTAAAACAAATGCTGAAATTTATCAAATAGCTGAGCAACCCCTTGTCTCTAAAGCTACACAGCAAAGAAGAAGGATGCTTAGGACAAAAAGTGAGAACATGTACCATAGCAGGCAAGAGCACGTGAAAGAGATGGTCAAACAGCCTTTCTGTTGAGTGTCTGTCACAGATAAGTTGACCAGTGTGCCTTTGTCCTGGGTGACAGAGCAGGCAGAGCCTTGCAGGCGGACTCAGTACAGGAAAACCTGTCTGCACCTTGTCTCAGTGTCACTGTCGTGGTGGTGGTAAGGACCCAGCAGAGACCCCAGTGAGGAGTTATCCTGAACGACAGTGTTCCAGCCCCTGACCTGCTGGCACATAACACATTCAGACAGCACACAGGCAGCCAGGGTGGCTGGCTCTGGGCGGGCAGGAAACAACTGAGTGCCTGCACTGCACAGACCACAGACTGGTGAAAGAAATAAATTGCAAGGGAAAACCAGTGGGACAGTTGGACTGTGTCCTGCAAGAGGCACAGAACAGAGAGATCTTGAAGGAACAGCTTGGAAGAAGTCAATCAGTCTGATCACCTGAGCCTTTTACTCAAATAAATGTTTTCCCAGAGGAACATATCTTGACATTTGCCCCATCTGTGATGCCCACACCTTGGCTGGTCTTCCTCTGCTATGTATTCTTGAAAAGCATACACAAAGAGAGCTAAGGAAAGGTTCCTTAAGGGTAAGAGCAGAAAATCTCTGTACAGGGAGCAATAAATGGAGAGCAAAGACTTAATTAAAAAAACATTCACAATTTTTTTTCAGTCTCTCCTTCCAAATTTCAAGCCCTCCTCCCACTGATGCATTTAGAGAGGTGCCTAAGAAGAAAGGCACTCCAATCCTCTACTGGCTTTTAAAAATCTCAGGTTTGTGTTTTCTCAGAACAATGCGAAGCTGAGATGCACCTTTGTTTTGCCTGAAGGTAACTGCTGAGGAGAGGATTGCAGGAGTGTTTGCCAGCCCTCTGAACCTTATTGGCTTAATTAAGGCAGCTGAGACTCCAGTGGCCATTTACACTATCAGAAGATAGAGCTGTTCTGCATCATAGGCACCCTGTTCCCATCATAGCATCAATTTCTGACACACCAATGTTGAATGTTAAGGTACAAACTCCCTGACATTAACAGTGAAATCACAAGTTCTCAAAGAATCCCAAATCTATTTCACAGCTGATTCACTCAGTAATATGTAAATAAAAAAATACTGACCTAACAGTGAATTCATGTGTGGCAGTAATAGGCAGGAAAGATGTAAAGATTATGGTTTAAGAGAGACAGCATGGAAATGAAAAACCATGTAAAAGTGAGGCAAATATAAACAATCAAGAACAAAGAGAATTCCCCCCAAACAAACACTCACAGAAAGTTATTGGTTAGGAGAGAAACATATGTTTTGTAAGCACAATAAATAGTTCTCAAAGAGAATTTCAACATCTGCAGATGGAAATCTCTAACACAAGCTCAAGGATCAAGAATTGCACTCAAGCTACCAGATACCTCTTTTATTGTCTGAAATTTTACATTGCTAGCAGATGGGCTTTAAAATCTTATTTTATCTTAATAAGGCATAATATATATGGGGCACTGAGGCACTGGAGCTATTTCTGTTGACTTTCTGCACAGAAAGCCCAACACATTTCTTTCAACCCCAATATTTTCTGTGTCTGTTACTTCTCAGTAACCTAAAAACTCAGTTGACTTAAGCTTTGGCTACTCATATTCACCAAACTACTACTTATTATTTTTATTTATTCTATCACTGGCCTAAGACACCTAATGCTTTTCAGCAGTTTCTTTAAAGGATCATTTATGAATGAAAAAGTGTTTTCTTTTTCTTTGAGAAAAGTTTGTTAGGGGTATGCAAAGCAAATTTAGTCTTATAAAAATTGTCTCTAAAACTGAAAGCTGTCTAGTTAGAAACAGTAGCTTGAGAGGCGCACTTTGTGTTTCTCACATGGTGATTCTCCCCCATGGATCTGGTGAGCACAGCTCTGTCTCTGAGGGAGAAAACCCACTGCAATGCAAGGTCTGAGGATGGTGCAGCACAGCAAACACAGCCTGGCTTCTTGAGATCAATTTAGATTACAAAGAATGGGACTGAGACTTCAGAGCTGCAGCCTCCAGAATGCACCATCATTAAAAAAAGCACACCTCCCCCCCCCCCAAAAAAACCCAACTCAACTGTCAACAAAAACCAAAAACACATCTCTCCTCCCCCCAAGATTTCTGAAAAGAAAACCCCATTCTTTCTTAAAATATGTTATTTATTTAAAGAGAAAAAAAAAGAAAAAAAATATATTTTCCATCAGAAGTCAGCACTGGCTGAGTTTTCAGTAATCCTAGCACCAGACAAATTACAACATTCCTCACTACAGCTTTCCAACACAGTAATCCTACAAAGAACTGTGCAATCAGAATTTTAAATGCCCTGAGAACTAAGTTAATACCAGATGGTATCCAGCTATATTAATCATTATAATTTCCTAATATTATATTAACATTTACTAGTTTAGCACTTGAATCATGTAGCACGACACTGCTAAAATGTATGTCCTGAACTCAGTATCATGCAGAACAGTTTCCCCTCTCTCTCCCAGGCTGTCATTTCTTCAAGTTTTTAATAATCTTGATCTTTTAACATTTTATGGCCTAATGAAAATGCAGATTTCCACATATAATATTTTTTTGTCTTTTCAGTTACAATAACAGAATTAGATCAATCTATAGTTGCTTCTGCCTTTTCAATAGATCCCACCTTTTTAATACGATCAAGATGAAAGTATTGCTTTCTTTCAGACAAAATAAAATAGGATGTATGAATCGAGTGTGCATTTTCTGCATGGGGGAATTACCAGAGCTGTCAATTTCCTTGTGTTGTTTTTCCCAATACTGCATTAGGAAAGTTCTGGAAATCTCCAATTGCATGACTCTCTCTTCTCCACATGCAAGTTTATGGCACTTAAGGTAAATATCTCTTATCCCAACTTCACATCAAGGCTAAGTTATACTTGTCTGAAAGGAGATACAGTGATAAAATCCTTTTACAGAGGAGTTTGTTTTTTTCTTAATCATATCACATGTTTCCAAACTTCTTTGGTGAACATTTTCCTTAGAACAGGTCTACATTTTTCTTTTAGCATTTGTCTTTGTTTGGAGAGAAAAAGCATTTTTGTCTCCTGCCCTTCCCACCTTGTGCCTCTGGTGTGTGGATATAATCAATTCAGAGCTTGAAGAGCTGACTTAATCCCTGCTCTTCCAAGAAATGAGCCCTTTTCCAAAGCAGAAAAAGAATCAGCTCACCAAGCAGCATTTTCTTGGCTTTCAAATCACCAGCACAGTATTTTGAGCAGTTAAACCATTTCCTTTTCACTGTGGTATGAAAAGCTTGTGAATAAACACTGTCTAAGGCACAGGTTCATTTAAGCTATAACACGGTATCCAGCATCTGTAGTGCAAGGCTTACCCATTTCCCTGTACACACATGGGAAATCTTCCATATAGTCTCCCCCAACAATATCTATACACTGTCACTAGCAAAGCAGCAATGCTGAGCATTTTCTACTTGAAATCATGCTCTTTGGGAGTAGTCCCTGTGAACACACAATACTTGGTGCCCCCTCTTTGCCCTCCCACTTTACTTCAGGCATGCTACTCTTGCATGGCAACCTGCCCAGTCAGTGGAGTTGTATTGAATGTCCATCATGTTAAGTCACTTCTTCATGTGATTCCTCATTTATCTGCATACCAACACTATCCAAATCTACCATCAACATCAGAAAACACTTTGAAACAATTAGCCAGTGTAGTGCTCTAGGACATAAGTTGTTTAATTACAGCTCAGCAGAAGACCTACTGGAGATGATCATGGGAGTACGTGATCATCGTTGTGCACAGGTCTTAACCCTTCCACTGGTATTTCTGATTCTGCCCACTGCTGGAAACCAGCTGGGCTTTGGGTTTGATCCAATCTGGCAGTTCCTGGGAGTCTGTGTATTTGGATAAACTGTGACCCAGCCCAGTTAACCCAGTTAGAGCATAACAGGATTTGTATTCTCACTAGAAATGCCATTGCTCCTCCTTCAATTATCATTCTACCCTTTGACTCTCTTATTTCCAGCATGAAACTAAGAGGTACATAAGTGATACCACTGTGCACAGAACCGACACGTGAAGCAAATGTGGTCTCTGCCAGCCTGATAACCCACTGGTCAGCTCCTCTGCTGGGCTACACTGCTGTGCTGCTCAGGATGGCAATTTACTTGGGGGATGATGTGACTCCATAATGCTATCTCTGAAAGAAGATGCATAATTTAACCCCACAAAGATGATTTCAGGGCTGGACGATACTCCTGTGATCACCCAGTCTGATGTATTACTGATCATTTCACTTGGTGACCCTTAGATCATGGGGAAACAGTGCACAGAGGATGGCTTTGAAATCATGCAGTAGTTTCTAAAACATAATTCTCAAACTCACCATTAATTAGAAAGAAAATTGACAAAAGAGCATGACATCAATTTTTTCTCTGAAATGGGGTTATCAATAATGCATTATTTGTTTTAAGAGAATGGATGCAAAAATACACAGGTAAATGGGTACAGTAATTTACTCTGCTTCCTTATTGCAAAGCAGGCTAAATCTACTTTTTATGATTTTTTTTTTCCTGCAAGCAAGCATCTTTGCTCTTGTGCCTACTACGCATTATCTTGGGGAGTTTAGCTCAATCTCCCATGACATAAGGAAGTGACTAGCCTGCATTACATACCCCTACATTTTAAGGAGAATTTTGCCAGATCTGTGCTGACATCGTGAGATATCAATGGCAGCATTTTCAGCATGTCCATGCAGCTTAGGAGCCTAACTACCATTGTCAAAACTGAAGCTGGTGGATAGGTGCTTCAAGATCAAAATAATTAAATTGCAAGAGCGCCATCTTAGCTCAACTGCCACTTGAAAGTACAACGATAGGTGGAGAATCAACAAACTCGACAGGAACTTGGAGTCTCAGAGGGCCCCAAGATCCATCCAAGTAAGATGTCTATGAGGATCTAACCTGAGGATAGCTCTAAAAATGCCACACTTAGCATACAAAATTTCTTAGCAATTCCAGAAAAGGTTTGTTCCAGAAACCACTGGACTTCAGACATTTCAGTCTGTAGCCTCATTGGCATGGATAGCATTGGCAATAGCTGGGATATGATGTCATAGCCATATTTTATTGCTCTTTTGCATGCAATATATTTCTGGTCTGGTAAAATGAACAAAGAATTTATCAGAGCAAAAAGCATCCTTGTAAAGACAGACCATGTATATTAAGAGTGTCCCAAGTTTGCATAGTCAATGTCTTCTGCATCTTCAATTTCACCTCCAAAAGACTTCTGAGATTCTCTGCCTCTGAATCAGGCATCCTTTGTATCACGGTGCAAGATGACTGCTTTTCCTCCTTCAAATCCATCAGGCACTCCCTGGAATAGCACTTAGCCCTGCTCGCCATTATTCTGGATCCCTAAATTCTAGCTGGGCAAACATAAAATGTTACAGTTTGTTAAAAATTAGAAGAAAAGAAAACTTGGTGGAAGCTGGTAGCAGACTTGGTGGAAACTTGGTATCAGAAATTCGGAACCAAGTTCCTGCACCAGGAGTCTGTCTGAAGAGTGCAGGTACCTCCTTCAACAGAGCAAGGTTTTTTTCTATTTCTCTTGCACAAAAAAATCCCACCCCAGGCACTAATTTGGCTGCAGGACAACAGAAGAACCAGCTGGATAACCTACTCTTGATGACATTCACTGATACACAAGACCAAGGTTTCAGTCCCTATCCTCCTGCACACCTGGTGAGTGACTTCAAGAGATCAGATAAGAGTAGAGGGGTTAATTAAGAAGTAGCAATTTGTATTATATACCAGCATGATCCTCAGTCCACTAAAATCGATGGAAAGGATCCCTGCAGTTAATTCAAATTAATTAACCCAACTCTGACTCTCGAGTGCGGTATGCAGCAAACTGGAAATCAGAAACAGACAAACATTCAAATATTTTGAATCACTGTCTGTGAGAGGCTGAAAAGCCTGTATGGTCAGTACACATGAAATAGTATTTTCTACATGTTCTTAGAGTCATGTGTCCCTTTGCATGCTGAATTTCAGCTGAAATCCACCAAGCAATTAATATAAGCCGCTGTCTTTTGCAAATCAATTAAAAATATACATGCCTCTTTTCTTTTGGAGATGAACACACTTCACTGAAAAAAATTCTCATCAAATAATGTCTGTAGTAACAGGAATGGGAAAGCAGAACTTAAACTTGCCACTTTGAAAAAATATTCTTTGAATGTGCAATTTCAAAATAGCGCAGCAGTATCTAAACATAAAGCAGCCACAAGCATGAATAGTGTGGCTCAAAATGTGCATTCCCTGCTAACCAAAGAATCCTGATCTGTACACTAAATTGTTGGAATGATGCTTATAATTTATAATCAAGTGATGAGAACTAATAGCATCATGCTGAGTCTTGCTCTCAGCAAGGGCTCTCAGTCTGCTCCCGTTCCACAGCAGAGTTGCTTCTGATCACAGTTACTCCTGCTGCCCATCCTTTCCCCTTAAAACCTTCCAGTCCTTCCACCCTAGGTGATCAAAACTTTATTCTCCACCAAAAAAATTGCTACTGAAGAGAATACAAACTATACTGTTGCACCCCATGAAATGGTGCACGAAGTCAAAGCTTCTAGTTTTGAACCCCCGAGACGAATTCCTTAAGCGTGGGCACTGTTTGGGATTATCCACCAGATTTCCCAGCCTGTCAGAGACATGATGTGCGCTAGACTGGGGACAAGCCATGCACACCCTGACTGTCAAAGCCAGCAGTCCTGCATTCCCCTTTTAACTCAGTGTTAATATTTGTAAATTAGTAAATAGATTTTCCAAACTATCAAGCAACAAAAAACTTAAGGAGGTTTATCTTTAAACATCCAGAGCTTGCAGCTGAAATTAAGTCTCAAGAGGAAGGCAAACACAATACAAAGGATCTGGATATTTGCTAAAACCAAAGTGGTTGGTTGAAAAGGCAGTTTTCATTAACTCACCCTAGTAAACAAAATTCCATCAAAACTGGCTCAGCACTAATACTGCCTTGGATCGTGGCTATGGCGAGATATAGCCACCACTCTCACAGAGGTCTCCCTCCTGGGGGAATTACCTCAGCTCTACGGCCAGACGAGAGAGTGGCCACTCACCCAGCCCGGTGCTGTCGGCACACGGGCACGCTCACGCATCCAGCAGCGTCAAACGATGAAGGAGGCAGGAGGAACCGCACCTTGGCATGTCCTGCTTGTCTTTATTGGCAGCGCGGGGCACGCACCACAAGCTAGCAGAACGGGTGCAAGATGGCGGAACGGCGATCCCCCCACGTGTCCCCCCTTAAATACAAGGTGTTCTCCCGGGCGCAGGCAGGGGGCGGGGCCCAGGTAGGGCTAGGGGCGGGGTCACGGGGTAGGATCCAATGGCAGGGACAGGTCCGACGGGATGGGTCAAAGGACGGGACATACC
>VZTH01017683.1:897700-950237 GCA_013397815.1 Aleadryas rufinucha | reverse complement strand
GCTAGGGGCGGGGTCACGGGGTAGGAGCAAATGGCAGGGGTAGGTCCAGCGGGATGGCTCAAAGGACGGGACATACCGGGGGGGATAGAGAACCGGGACCGGTCCAATGCCCGGCCAGAACTAGGGGGGTACTGCAGGGTTGGGGGCTACTTCACAGGATGCAACACAGCACCCTGCTTTTTGTCAGGCTGACCACTACAGAAACTAGAATTTTCTGTGTATGCAGCCTTTGAGTGCCCCTCTCCCAGGACCAGGAAATTCAAAGTCTCTAGGAGTTTCTAAAGGTCTGTGCAGTTAATAAACATACTACATCTCTATAAACCCTACGTCTATGTCTTTAAAGGAGATTGTGGAAGCAAGCTTTGTTTTTGTAATTTTTTTCCTTTAACAAATACCACACAGTGGGAAAAACACTATGGAGGCTTTACATCCAAATCAATGAGCAGTTATTACCTCCCCAAGGTCATTCCGACAGTTTTATTATCAGTGACACAGGAGCAAATGTTGCAAAAGCAATGTGGCAAAAGCACCTACGTATTATGCTTCTGTGCATGGTCTGAAGCTAAATTACTTTGGATATTGTGCCAGTGATAGTTCTGATAACACATTTTAAGACCAGACACGGGTCATGTCACATCCATGGATTATGTATGGAACTGTCAAAATTTCCAGAAAACCTTCTGCTGCTTTGTGTGTGCATCTGTGTACCGGTAGCCAAATCTGCAGTATTATTTATCATTAAAAAGTGCCAACAAGTATAAACATGGGAAAATATTCAGGATTTAGTCTTGCATATATTGAATAGCAACACACATGGACTTCTAGCTGATCATGACAGACCTTAAAAATATGTACACTTTACATCTTGAAAAAGCGAAGGCAAAAATAAAAGGGAGTGTGTACAATCCAGTACACACAGAGACAATGCAAGGTTCCTCCTATCTAACAGTGTATTTCCAATGAAAAGCACCACAAGGTCTTGACAAAATTTTCTTACTGCAGATCACAAAATGCTGCACTAGTTGGCTTTCCAGCCCTAGCCTGGCAATTCCTTCTGTGGATGAGGTGTTCCACCATCTTCCTTGTACATATATGCACACAGACAGTGCTTGGGCTTGCAAACACACCAGCCCCAAGCTTCACACAGCTTTCTTTTGAGAGGCATGCCCAAAGCAGGTGGAAATATATCCAAGAGCACTACAAGCAGTTTTATGGGGAAACATGTTGCTGGAGTTGAGCAGGTTTGATCTCTGCTGTTAAAGGCAGTAGGGGCTGTTTTGCTCCTCTCATCAAGCAGCAAGGGCATCTGAGAGAGGGGACATCCTGCTCTGGGAACAACTGAAAAACACTGGGATTTTCTCCCAGCTCTTGCCTCTGTATAACTTCCTCTACACGCCACTTTCTCCAAAGAACTTTCTTATGTTTCTCCAGCTGTGCTCTAGTGCCTATAAAGGCAGGAAGCAACTAGGAAGGTGGTTTTAGCACACAGAAAAACATAAGCTTTGACAATTCTTGTCTTGAAAAACAATAGCTCCCTTCCTTTGCAAATTAATTTTAATAACTGTGGCTAGTTTGCTGTGAGTTGAGTAGTTTTGCATGAACACACACAATTAAATTAATATGCAAATGCTCCCATTCCTCTGAGAATACTGAAGCATTCTTTACAGCGTGTGAGACAAGGAGAAGGAAAAGAAAAAAAAATAGCAGGCCCCAAAAGAGTCTTGTTTAGGAGGATGGGATGTCTTTTCTTTGGCTAAGCCACTGAAAGGGAATTCAAGCCTGACTGAAACAATGCTTGTTGATGAAGCAGAAATAAAGAAGGAAGAGGAGCCTTTCGAGATAAAGGAAAGAGGAAAAGACTGGAGCATCCCAAGTTGTTAAAAACTGACCTCAGCAAGTCTAAATCTTCACAAAGGTGGCATTTACCATGTCGGTCCTCACAAAGGCTCCCATTCTTCCCTCGCCTGTTGGGATCCCCTCCTTCTCCAGCCATGTTTGAGCAAGGGCCTCAGACAATTAGCACAGCCCCTGGCCCCTCACCCTTTGGCTGTCAATCACCTTCCCAAGCAGATGGCAGCAGAACAAGGAAAGACGGTTTCCAAGCGGCTTTGCCCTTCGGCTCATCTCTATGCGCCGGGCCCCTGGGAATGGCGGCCTGGCGGGGAGGGGGTGGGATCCCTGACAGCAGGCACCGCTGCTACCCGGGCAGGGCTGCATCCAGGCACCGCTCTTTGTACAGCTGGAGCATGAGAGTGGGAGCACGGACAGGCTTCCCAGGAGTCTCCGTCCTCAGCCACAAAAGACCCCCTGGAAGCTGAGGGGCCAGAACGACTCAAGAGTCACTAAAAGTTATTACGGAAAAAGCAACCCTTTCACTTGGGCTTGCTGGCTTTGTAGACTTAGACAAAACCCACTGCAGCTATATCATAGGAGAGAGTGCATATGTGACAGAAAGATAGATTAGAAAGGACTGGGAACATGGAGGCAAATAGATATAGATGTAGATCACCAGGGAAGGGAGGGAAAGAGATGGAACACAAAGGTGGCCCTGTGCTGCTGTTCTCAGCACAGAGCCTGTCTCTAACCTCTCGTACCAGACTTAAGGGGATGGCGATCACTGGTTACACTGCAGTGGGACCAGGCGTGAAGCAAGGCCAGGGGACCACGAAGGACGACACAACTCACACTTCCTCTCCCACAGGCCTATCCCAGCCTGGGAACAAAAGAGAGGGAAGGATTGTGGGATGTGTAAAAATGCATGAGCAGCAGTACACATACAGCCTGGTAGGCAGGGAAGCATTTCACCTTTATCTGAACAGCAACAGAAAAGCAAGAGGAGAAGGAAGAAAAGCCTGTTTTGAGGTAGGATGAGCCAGTATAAGTCTGAGATCGACTGGGAATGGCATGGCTCTGATCTGAAACTACAAGCCCTCTAGAGATGACTGTTCAGCAGGTCCCAAAGGATAAATAGGGTAATTCTGCTCACCCTTCTTGGCCATGAATGGAAACAAAGGAGATGGAAAGCCCCCGTATTCAGTTGCCTGGCATTTTCTCCTTACACCCTTGACTTGCACAAGATTTGGAAGATCAGTGGTCTGAAACAAGCACAGACATGTGACAAGAAGGGAGAAAGCGGGGCTACACACCCTTCACCCACCCAGCACTGCTCGGGCATCATGACACAACGAGGATGACATGCAGGGGTAATTGCCACTCATGAGGAGCCGTGACATTTAGCACATTGTCACTTTCTCTATTTAGAGAAAAGCCAACTTTTCACACTGTCCTTTTGGGCATGAGGGTGCTGTGAAGGAAGGGAACTCAAATTCATCCAGAAGAATCGAGAGTCTAGGTTAGTAGATGCAGAAACAAGTGTTTTGCTATGAACTGTACCCATTTCTTAAAATCTCATAAACATAAATGCAGGGAGAGGATGCAATTTATAAATGCCCTCTTCTTCTGTTGATGTGAACCTGCTGTCCCTCATTCCGAGGAGTCCAACACATCTGAGAATGAACATAAAAAGCTTCCCTCTCCCCCTAAAATTCTACCTACTTGAGATTTTAATAAGCAGGATCCAATTTGGTTTTTATTTACCTTCTGGTTTTAAGTCTGTAAGAAACAAATTGTTATGCAGCTTTACCAGCAAAATATTAAATTGTTACATAAATTAATCAACAAATAAACTGAACAAAAATAAACAAATCCCTCAAAAAGAAAATCTGACACTTCCAAAATCCCCTGCTCCCAAGAGGTGGCATAGTAAGGAGTGCACCAGACTCTGCCATGCTCTGAGAAACAATAACAAAATTTATTAAGACTTTATTCATTATTGTTGCCTTTCTGCTGTTATTACTGAGTCCATTCTACCTTTCTCCTTCCTTGCTGTGCACACATTGTCTGCTAGTAAGTACCAGGTAAACAGGAGAAGGGTATAATTTGTTGTAGCCACAGACTAAGGCTGCAGCACAAACAAATTAAAAAGGTAAAGACAGTCTATGCACTAGAAGGATCAGACATCAAAGAAGAAGTGGGTAAGGAAACCTGCAGAAAGAGTGAAACCATTCCTTGGCCTTGGGGGTCTAGGTTTTGATGGCAGAGGTGATGCCCTTAATTTTAATCTCTTTGAGGAACACAAAGGGAAGAAGGATTTATGACACAAATAAAGAAATTACTATGAAAAAAATGTCTCTCTGACCTACAGTGAAAAATGCCTGGCCCAGAGTTTTATTGTGTTTTTGTTTAACCTCCTCACACAAGGCAATGGGAAGGAACAGGGGAAGCCTCAGCCAACACCTCCATACTGGCAGCAGCAGGCAAACACAGGCCACAAGCATGAGCTCAGCTCTTATTTTGAGTGGGCTCTGGAGTCCCAAAGGGATCTGCAGGCACAGACACAAGTTTTTTTATATGGATGTGCAGGTACTAACAATATTACTTCACGGGCACTGAGGTCCCTGCTGCCCAAGACCAAATATTACACCAAACCGCTGAGACTGAAGTAAATTGCTGGGAAAACCACTATTTTCTTCCTCTTCTCAAAGTCTTCTTTCTGGGGAGCTTTGTGCCAAGAGCTGAAAACCAAGAATCTAATTTAAGTATAACTCCCTTTGTTGAAGAGGAACTGCCTGGAGATGCAACAGAGGTGCAGCTCTCAGGGGTGCTCTATCTTCTCACACAAACATGTAAAACACAAGCTATGGTGTAGGCTCTGCTCCCCAGTTGTATATCAGACATAGCAACTCACTACTTCACGTGTTTACAGCTAGCTGCAAGCTTAAGTGCTCAATGAACTAAGGCAGGAGCTCCTGCTATTATTTAAATAAGTTTTAAATATATTTCAGCCTGTTTGCTCCCTTTTATGGTCACTGACTGTTTTTCTCTGGATACCCTCTAATTTTACATGGTTGTGTCTGTACATCAATCACCTGCTGAGTAGTTAGTCAGTTTGAGAAGATTTAGACCTTTATAATTCAGCTTGTTATATATAATAACAAGCTTTAGACCTATATAATTCAGCTTGAGCAGCGTTTATTTTTCTGCTCTGAAAATGTGAATATATTAGAAATTAAAAGCTGTGACCTGATTGTGGTGATTTCACAGAGAAATAAAACCTGCAATAACAGACAAACTGAGATATTCCTAGAATGGCTTTCTAAAAGCAAATGCTTCCTGTGAGAGCACTGGTAACAATTTGTAGTGGATAAAAGCACATTACTATTACACAAAACTGTAGCTACTTATGACAAACCTCAAAGAGCAGGTGAGGATGAAGTCAATTGATTCCGAGTTGTTTGCATCTATACAACCTCCAGGTACTGAAATCTTGACTCCACACTGGCCTGGGGAAGCTGCTCATTCATCTTTATGAATGAAATAAGCAGCAAAACAGTGACACAATGAGAAAGGACAGACGGGTAAAGCATAACCATGGCTGTGTGGCACAGCAAAGAACATAATAAAACACAGGGAATAATCAAGGTAGGTTAATTCAGCAACATGGGGGATTTAGACTTGAATTTTCAGAATCCTGGATGATTTAAACACAAATCTTCTGCTATGCCTGAAGGGGAAGTGGGATCTGCTTGATAGCTCAGTCTTCTGGATTTCTTTCAAAACGTCCTTTCACAACAGGTAGAGGCAACAAAAAGACAGCTAAATTACAGATATGTCAGGATCTCTTTGTACTCATTGTCTGACACTCAGAAAATGGAAAATGCCAAAAAACTCACAATACTTGAGCCATAACACTTGTGAGAAGAGATGGAGTCAGTGTGCTTGGGAGCTTGCATGGCAAAGGGTACAAATACAAAATTACAGAAATGCAATGGGCATTGTACAAAGGACATTGCATAGTCTTGGTCAACGTGCATAGAAACAGGAGAAAAGAAGAAAAAATTGCCCTTCCTTTTCCTTGCCAGTGCTGGCCTCAGCAGCACCAGATCAGGTATCAGCCAGCTTCCAGGACTCTCACACCCAGCCCAGTGGCTTGGCCAGGCCTTTGCCTGCATGGTTTCTTCCTCACACAGTGAGGATGTCTGGGCAAAGACAGCACAGACCAGGGCAAGGCAAGAAAGCAGTTGGGAGGAGGATCCAGTAGTAGCAAACCTGGCTCAGTGTCTGTTCCTCAAGCAGCAGCATCAAGGACAGTGATGCTGGAGACTTGCTCTGCCAAAGCTCTATCTCTCTCATCTGGATGAAGATGCAGATCCCCATGCAAGCCCCAAGATAGACATTATTGTCTGTAATCACCACTGAAGTTTCAAGGCTGAGGCAACATTGCCCTCATTAGCTCTCTTGCCACGTGTGTCTTACTTCATTTGCCTTTTCCCGAACTTTCTATCACTATCTCCAGTGATCATTCCTAAAATAAACCAAACCTAGAGACTTCCTGAGATAAGGACACATTATGTTGGTCCTGAACATACAGTTCTGAGCAACCTTATTTCATGGCAGGAAGAAAGACAGAAGGCAGTCTTGGTCTGCACCCACAGTGACCAACTATGAACAGATCTATGACAAAAGATTTCAACCCTATTTGAAGAGCAATGTTGGTTTAATGCATGAAAGAAGGTCAGCATAGGGAAAAGGAGAGCAGTGACATCATCATGACTCAGCTAGGTAAGGCCTATTTGGATTTTTATAATAAGGGAATGTTCTTGTCTCAACCAGCAATCAAGGAAAACCAACAAAAACACTAACATTTCAGGCTGGGTTTTTTCCCTCACAATATATAAAATTAAAAACGTTGTTGGAATTAAAATCACTCAGTGACAACTGTGTATAAATCATGCAAATCTTTCATGAGCAGCAGGGAGCAAAAACATGATAAACCATGCAAAGTACTCTTTGAACAGGCATTTTGGTATTTTATGAAACAAAGACAGCCCAGTTATTCTACAGTAGAAACTATTTCTTGTTACAGAAAGACTTCAGTTTTTCAAGGCAATTTTGAACTTCCCATCTCAGACACATGAAAAGCAAGCCAGCTTGAGATGCACCTTAAAATACATATCTGACTGTAACTCCAGCCAGTTCTGTCTATAGCAATAAAATCACGGTCCTCAAAAAACACACACTTTTCTAATGTGCTCAAAAATATCCAGACCAGGCCCTGCTTTCCAACCTCTCCTTGAAGGATCCATAAATGTCCAGCTGTGCTATCACACTTCCAAGGCTGCCCTCCTAATGAGAAATCTAGGTCCTGTCACTTTTGCCCTTCCCTCAACTCCAGCAGCATCCATGACGGAGAAGCTAGCAGGGACTGTCCTACTGCCTAAGCATCCACAGTACCTTGAACTCTTCCAAGCAAAAGCAAACGCTGTCTGGTCCAGCTGAGAACACAGCAGGGAAGTAAAAGACAGAAATCCTGCTTTCTTCAAGATGGAGCAAGTCCCAGATGAGATTCTCATGAGACATGTTCTTCTCACAAAACCTTTGGTCATCTTTGTCCAACCTCAATGAGCCTCACTGCCCTCTCAAGCTTCAAGAGTGACTCACAGATGGAGAAACTCTCAGCTTCTCTCTAAAGCCCAAGATCAGCTGAATCCCCCCCCATCCACCCTCAATAGATCCAGCCAGGGCTATGGCATCTGATTGTTGACAGAGAAGCACAGATGCTGTAAAAGGCAAGAAATTTTGATGTGAGATTAAGTTATTGATGTGTTATTAGCACAATACATCACAGAAGCAAGACAGAAGACAAGTCAAAAGGAAGAAGACTGATTTATAATCTAAGCAAAAAAACCTGTCTGTTTTCACCAACTCAATACTCCCAAAGTTCTCATGGTGGAGGTTAGAGAATATCCGTATAAGGAAACTGCTGGGGTGCTGCTCAACCAGGTGGTGTCGCACAGCAAATAACCCAGATCTCCTTATAGCAACAGGAGCCCCAGGTAACCACACAAAATCTTTTTGATTGCCCATTCTCATTCATTTGGGAATAAAATGGGATCTTTAACCGAGTGGTAAGACCTGGCAGAGCGGAAAGCCTCAAAGCAGAAAATGCGTCAGCCCCTTCTCCCCTGAGTGGGGATCCATAGCAATGTTTGAAGGGAACACACCCTCGCTCCTGCCTGGGGAATGCCTAGCACAGTCTTAAGCTTGCTCTGTATCAGACAGTCCAGCTGTTACATGAGCCAGGCTCCATTTCAGTGCAAGAACAGCTCTTCTGGAAATGACAGATTGCCTTGATTTAAACACCGCTGTTCCCAGGTGCAATAAGCTTCATGTTGAAAACATTTAATGCTAAAATTGCAGTGAATATTCAGGGCACTGCTGTGAATTATGGCAAAATAATATTTGATACATCACAAAAATAAATCCATGAGTGCATGCTTTCCTTCCATCTTTTTAATAAGTTAAGGCTTCTGCACACTTAAAATCTTAAATATATAATCTATGTGCATATGTCTAAACAATACCTTTCTGTATGTGGTCATATACATATGTACATACATAAACTTCACATCTACAAAGACATACAGGGCTACAGATTTACTTATGTTAATGCATCAGATGTGGCATTTATATCTGCATGGATTTTCTTCCTATTATTCAGCTAAATTCACACACCTAGTCCTGTTGCTCTGTATTTGTACAGAAGCAGACAAATGGAAAAAAACAGGCAGAAAAAGTGGCTGCAAATAAAAACTCTCTGTGTGGTAAAGGGATTACATTGCTGAAGCAGGAATAGGTGCCTTTTTAAAAAATATAAGGAGGGTAGGTCTTAGAAAAACTGTTTATATTATAGCAAAATAATGTTTTCCAAAGCAAGTTTCAGTTCAAAGTGCCCCTTATTAGATTCAATTGGCTGCTACATAAGAAGTCACCATGATCAATCTTTTAGTTAATCTCCATCGTCCTTCAAGCATCACAGTGACATGGCTGGGACATGCCAGCAGTCGCAGATGCTTCATTAAGTAGCTAATCGGCAATAGCTGTAGGGGTAATTCAATATTTTCCAAAGAGTTCAAATAGCACTTTAGGGTAAAACGTGCCCCTCCACTGGTATCTTTCTGGGTTGTTGTGATTAAGCATAATTAGGGTTCACCATCTCTCTTCCAAATAAAAATAATAATAATACATTGGAGACTTCTGAATGCCAGTGGGTATCTGGCACATCAAACCCATATTTTAACAGTAGATGTATGGGTTTTACAGCCTGGACCAGTGGAATTTAACAAGAGTGCTCTGTCATGTATTTGAGAGAATTTTCTCTTCTGAAAGCCCCACAGTGAATACGGTCTGTGTAAATAGTTCACTGGTAGTATGTAAAAGCAAACACGGATTTAGCAAACTAAAAGTAGCCATGCTATAATGTGCTTGGCTCAGATCAAATGCTCATCTAGGGGAGAATCCCTTTATTAACAGCAGCATAGACCTTTAGCATCTAGAGAGCACTTGAACTGTTATGCCTGCAAAAAGCATCACAAACACCTACCAGAGACAGGGCACTCTTCCAGCCAGCCACACACACACCACGGTCTGAGTGGCACCAACAGTTCCACCAGTTACCCTGTTCTCTCCTCTTGCTCAAGTTGTCAGTGAAGCTGGTCAACCACTTACCACACCATGAAACAGCTCACAGTTTGCAAAACAACCCTGATTTCTCGGAAAGTACTCATCCAGGTACAAGCCTGTATCTCAGAAATAAGTTTCAAACCATAACGTGTATTGCCACTACTCACTGTCCAGTAGACTCAGTCACTGGAGTACTTAATGACATAACTAATATTCAAGGAGCAGTGTCTAAGAGCTCTGGTCTTGGACCACTCTGGTCCGAGAAAGATGACCTGAGTGCTCAGAAGATACTGGTGTCACGCACTCATTTCCAAACCTCACGTAGATTTCTGCAACGACTCGGCCAAGGGAACACTGAGTTTCTTCAAGTATCTTAGTGTGAAGGGTGGGAGTGATACTTGGTGCTCTAAATCCAAGAAGCTTTTGGCCTTGCTGAGTGTTTTTATCAAACAGGTACTCACCTGACTCTCAGAACATTTGAAAATGAGAGCTCTCTGCAGAAACACTGAAATGAATGCAGTGTTTCTATTTGTCAAAGCCTTCAGTCAAAACGAATTACATGCCAAAGATGTCATGCTGGCCAAGCTGAGTGGCACTCAAGGGCCGCCGCAGATACAAGCTCTGGTGTAAGCATCAGCAGCCATGCAGAAAGAGGACAGCGTTCAGCCCTCTTGCAACGTGCAGCTAGTGGAAAATACAGTGCTGGTTAGTCACTCCTGTCCTTTCCGACTAAATCAACCTGCTGCCATCGGTACCAGTGCTCTCTTTGCCCCTTTCCCTCCACAGAAAGAACAGTCTGATACATGGATTCATTAAATAAATAAAAAATGCCAGTCGGGGCACCGGGAGGCATTGCTGAGAAGAGGAGGAGGAGGAAGAGTTCACCCTAACACACTGATCAGCGAGGCTGGAGGCTGGTGAGAGAAACACGTGTGCAATGAAATACTTATTACCAAAGCATGAAGGAGAATAGGATCTCATGCTGTAAATCTTTCAATACAGTAAACAGTAAGAAAAGAAAATTTTTAAAAAGCTATAAAAGTGAAACTTCTGGATTTGACAAATAAGCTCTTCTTCCAAGTGAAAAGACACTTCATGGTACTTCATGATTCTTATAGTCATGTCCACATTACAAATACACACCAGGATCCTCTTTCAAGTGCATATTGTGCAAGTGCACTGCAAAAAAAAAAGAGCTCAGCTCTCAATATTCAGATCTATTTTTTTAGGGCCTCACAGCTGACATAGGATTGAGCCATATGTATAGATGTATGCTGGGACTGTGGAGTCATTTGAAAGTATAATTTCAAAACAATAAATAAAACTTTTAAATTATTTAAAAAAAAAACAAAAAACCAACCAAACAAACCAACAGACTTAACAGAAAAGAGCAAAAGTGTTCAGAAGATGGCCAGGTTTTATGGAAAAACTTCAGGAGAACTTGCACCACTTTCACAGCAGGCTGCAGAAGAACATGCCCCCACCCTCAGCCTTTTCCTTAGGAGGCAGTTTCAGCCAAGTTACAAGACTGTGGGAGACAATAATACAAAGATTGCTCAGAGAAGAGCTAACATCTGCTTGTGTATACTGCTTCATCCTCTTTCAAAGTACAGATCATCCATTTCAGCTGGACTTTGTGGATGCTTGGAACTAAGTATATGCTTAAGTGCTTGGAGATTCACATCCTTAGCGTACAACTGTCTGCTTGCTATGTGTAAAGAGAACATAAATCCATTATTGGAAGTCTGAAAACACCTGCTCAGTAACAGAATATGATAAACACTTGACCATAATAAATTTTATTCATGTGTGATCTCTGAACATACAAATGACCAGACTTGCTGATCTAACCAAGTCCTTCCAAATTTGTGTGCTGTTTTCAGAGTACAAGTCTGTCTTTCCTTCAAGATATTTGACGGGCCTTTAACTTGAGCACTGAAGTCTTAATTAAAGCTTGAAGGGTTCTCTATTGTCCAAATACCAGATTGTGAAAGAGTTTTCATTTTTTCTCTTTGTTTACACTTTAAGCAGTCTTTGAAGCTTCCCATATATTTTTCAAGCACGGATGCTCTCCCTTTTGACAGAATTATGGAGAATATATTTTTCCTTATCTTCTTTTACTACTTTCTCCCCTCCTACCATTTTGAGAATTTACTCCAAGCTTGCTGATGTACAACTCTCATTTCATTTCACATGAACATTATTTTCTATGTTACAGAAAACAAACACAACTTTATTTACAGTGCAATAATACAGGAATCAATTAAATCAAGACTAGATGGAAAGTGCACTGAATTGATCTTGTCCATTCAAAGCATTGCAATAGTACAGTGGTGCAGTGTAGATGCAGTTTTATTCTTGCGTTATACTGACAAAATGTGCTCTCAACTTGAGCAATTAACAGCTTTGCACTAATCAAACTGTACTCAGCTTTTGTTTCACTCTCCCAGCCTTTGATTTTGTCCCTAACACTCTGTCTTGCCCGCACAAAGCCCACTGAGAGAAAGACAATACAGGAGATGATTCAAAGGGGACTGATGAATGGAATGTGTTGCCTCTAAGGGAAGGCTTTGAAAACAAGTTTACTACTGAAGCTTGGACAGAAAAGCATAAAACTTGATGCAATAATCACAGGGTAAAATTCAATAGTCTGTACTACCCAAGAGGTCAGGCCCAATGATCTCGGTGCCTTATAAGTATGAAAATTGAGAGATGCTTTAAGATTCGTGGACAGGTCAATAAAATTTACACTGTTTATTAAGTGCTCCTGGAAGACATAAAATTAAGTCTCTGCAGCTCCTTGCTCGTTTCTGCCCCTTATAATTCCTTTTCCAATCCACAATCCTTCTGCTCATGGGTTTGTCTGCCGATCACGCTCCCATCTGTGCTCAAGACGTCCTTCACCCTGCTCTGCTCCCTCACCCATTTGTTTACTCCCCCATCACCCTACGTAACAGCAGACATGAATCTTGCTCTGCCACTCAGCTCTTCCATACATACACACTCCCTGCATTTCATCACTGTCAGCCTCCTCTTTGTTTTTGCCTCAAGGGAGACACATCTGAGCAAAGACCTCTGGGGGACTGGCAGGGAGGGATTGACAGGGACTCTGTCATACAGCCACTGGATGCCAACACGTTGAAAACTTGGGTTAAATAGCTTCTGTATCCTTGCTCTCATGATTGATCTCTTGGCTCTTTGCTAGGTTAACAGTTGGACTTGATGACCTTAAAGGTCTTTTCCAACCTGAACAATTCTGTGATCCTGAAATTAATGTGACACAAAGTTTGATATGTTGGCAATTTTGAAAGGAACCCAAAATTTTGGGACCACTAAACCGGAGGGACTTCCAAGGTCATCAAATTGTCATCACACAAGTGGAAAAAGTCAGGACTGCTCAGGATCTGACCATGCAAAGGACCACCTTGCCATGCTACTCTGCTGACTGAAGATGATCTAGGTAAAGAGGAATTTAATGTCAAGGGGGATCATATCAGCTCCCAGGCTCCCACTTGCCATGCATGTGAACTGGATACTCCACTGTACCTTTTGACACTGAAAATTTCCCCCAGTGTATTTTAGCTCAGCGAGGACCTGATCAGTAACTGGAACATGCCAGTGGATCCCTGATCAATCCCAAGTGACAGACTGTAGCTGGAAACCACCACTTATTTATTTCATTTTAACGGCTTGTTTGTGATAAGATTTTTCAAGGTCACAGATAGAAACTGCATCAATTTACTGTGTAATTTAGTGTTTCAAATACTTTTTCCATGGCTATATATGCCTGTCCCACTCCTCCAGTAAGTATTGAAATGAGAGAATTAGTTCTCAGGCTGACAAAAACAAAACTGTAACATTTGTCTTCTACAGAAACCAATTCCCCTTTCTCTGGTTCCCCTCCCCTCATTTTAGGAGAAAATACAATACACTCTTGATTTGTCAAAATAATTCACTTAGTTGAAAATTGAAGCTTCTCCTCTATGGAAGAATATGTTTTTTCCCTTGAAAAGTTAGAAATGAACTGAAGAGAAATGTCATTCAGATAACAGAACCTGAAATATTTCAAGGTTTTCCAAAATTCTTATCAACCTTATCCTCCCTTGGCTGAAATTATTTGACCTAATTCATAAATGCTTTTGGCTAACATGAACAAGGTATCACTGTCAGGGAAAAAAAGACATAAAGAAAAGAAGTTTTGTTTGAATGTTTCCTTATTTCTAGCCAGAGGCAAAACTGTCACTGTGTTCACTGGAAGGAAAGCTGGCTTCCTGTGTCCTCCAACTCTCCTCCAAGGTTAGCAATTACCATTCACTTTTCCTCTTACGCTGGGGAACGAAGTGCTAAATTTCACTGGGGGTTTTCATGGGTTTGTTTTTCTCCCCCACCGTTAATTGCAGTGGTGGACAATTTAAAAGATACCTGCTTAAAATCCATGAAAATCTTCCCTAATGAGAGTACATTGGGTAGGGATGCTGACAATTCACAAACTAGTAAACAGATAAATACATGGACAGCACCATGCATTTCCACATACTGTGTCAGGGCTAAGAAAAGAGTTACAGAAAGAAAGGAAGGGAATAAACCTGCTGAAAGTAGCATTTGCATGAATGACATTTAGGGAGTAAGCTGCTGTTAGCAGTATCAGAGTGCTCAAACCAACAAAGAGTTTCACAGAAGGTGGTAAAAATAGATAAGAAGCTTCAACATTTCACTTGGAAAAAGCAAGGAATTGCTTTCTTTTGGATGTGATTTTTTATTTTGGTAGCACTGCTTTGTGGAACTTGAACACAGAAAGACAGGGACTTAAATCACAGACATAAATTTCTGGAGAAAAATATAAATGGCGTATAAGAAAGTCTTACCTTAAAGGGGAAATCAAGTTCCAACTGATCAGGGCAACTACTTTACCTTCATTTCAATATGCAGAGAAGGGCCAGAAAGGACAGGGGTTTTTATCTGGGTATTAATTCCTGCTAGAAAGGGCTGGTAAGCTCCTGCAAGCTAGTTGCTTTGGGGGATGCTGGAAGGTGGTATCAGCTGCTAAAAATGATGTGTGTCCAAACATACATGTCCAGGTTCCTCTGAGTGCCATTTGCCTCTAATAAGAATGTAAGGGTTGCACTTTCCCCCCATCACACCTTGGCTGCATGAAACTCCTACATGTTCTGTGACTACACATCCGAAAGTGATTAAAATTTCCTGTGGGAAATTACAAATGCCTTTCATTTAAGGAAATTCATAACTTTTGTTTAGAAATTATCACTTTGATTTGTACCTTTAATAGAAGGGAATACTGTAAATGGATTTACATATTAGATTATAATTATGAAGGTAAAATTAATTACATTTAATACTGTCTGTGTAGGCACTTAATGAAGGAAGTGGAAATTCAAATTTGTCACTTGGAACACAGTCATTTTTTTTTTAAATACGAGCTGTACCTGGAAGTGTTGAGCTGGGTGCAACTGCATTTTGATGATCTGGCTCATTGATTTCTGTGCCATTGCCTTTAATTTCTGATGGATGGCATTTTGGAAAGTTCAGGGGTTCTAACTATACCATGACCATCTTCCTCCCCTATTTAGCTGCCACTCACTCTATGTAACTGCCAGATTTTTCTGTGCCCAAAAAGCTAGTCCTAATAACCTTAGATACATAATACTTTATACAATTCTGACAAAAGAATCTTCACAGCACAAAGAACTTTGAAATCTATTTTCAGCTGAAGAAGGAGTGGGAGCTCAATCCATTAACAATCCAGCCATATAAATCTTGGCTAGTGCACATTCTGGATTTAGCTTTTGTTTTTTATTATTGTAACTGAAAAACCGCAATACAATTCCCTGTGGGCTGTTAAAAAGTGGGTAGGATAGGTCCTTCAGAAAATTCAAATGCCTAATTCTCACCCAGAAGCAAACTTCTATGACAGTTTTTAAAGCTTCTGAAAAACAGTTAGTTGCAGTGATTGAAGCTGAAGTGAGATTCACATCCATTTTCTAATGCCTTAAAAATAACAACAGGAATAATGGCCCTTACACAATAGAGTTGTAAAAATTAGAGGTTTCACCAAAAGAGTTATTTAGATGAGAAAATTATAGCTGCACGTTTGCACATCTGCACCTTGACAATCATATCCATGAGAATGTTGTAATTGCCATGAATTATGCAAAATGCTAATTAAGAACTCTAATTCACTAATCATCTCACAGGGTCATAACTAGAGCTGAATTTTATTAAGGACATACAATTCTGTGAAATGAATTTCTGCACTATACATCTCTTTCCAAAGGAAAGAAGGGAGGGCATGCAGTCTTTGTGATTCAGTTGGAAGGGAGGAATTCAAGAGGAAGCTGTCTGGACAGCCCAGACCCTGACACCCTTTATGGCTTCTGATGAACATTTTTGTTCCTCAGTTTCCCTCTGTAAAAGATCAGGAGACTATCCTCCTACCCACCCCCAGGAATGTGTAAGGCTTAGTCTGCTCATGTTTATAATGTCACCTATGTAATGCTGCATCTCTTCAAAATGCTACCTGAATTTGCTGATATCTCTGCTAAAAAATACAACAAAGAATTTCCTACTAATATGCAATTGGTATCTCTCACAAAAGTGTGAGGCAGAAAAAAAAAGGCAGCGACAATCCTGCAGCCAGGAAAGAAAGAAGAAACACACTGTAGTTCAGGTTACTATTTTGCTGATGAGCAGGGATGATCACATGGAAAGATTACTCTAATTTGATATGGTATATTTGCAAAATGTTACTGACCCAGAGATGACAGAGCCAACCTTCGGAGATTCTCCTGAGGCAATATTTAACAATATAAAACTAAAAGACTGCATGAGCTTAAGGAAATTGCACCCATGTGGATGAACACAGTGAGGTGAATCTTCAGAGGAAAATGCAACAATTCCGAGAAAAAAAAAAAAAATTCATTCCCATTAAAATTGCTGGGGGTTGAAGCTTTCAGATCCATTAGCTGGTGCTAAAGATCTCAGTTACAGAGGTTGGATATCACATCTTGGAAATACAGCAGGCAGGCAGGCAGATGATAGATACAGACACAGAAAATAAAACCAGCTACCCTTTCCTGTCCTTGTGCTATCGAGTTTCTCAGCTATCCTGTAGTTACACACTGAGCACACGTGCTGAGAAGTATGGGACTGCTAATACAATTATATCAATGTCTGTCTGCGCCAATCTTTCTCTCAGAGACAAATCTTTCTCTGCAGCGCTGATCAAGGCTTCCAGACATATATTTGACCTAACAAGAAATTCACACCAAAGTGTTCTGGCAGACTACAGAAATACACTTTAGATTCAAGATGGCATAAAGTATTTGCTGTAAAGCAAGCTGCATTATGTCATCCATCTAGTGGATAAAGCAGATGTGGAGATCTACGTTTGCTGAGAGAACACATCGGCCCTGTTATACCAATAACAGGAACTGACATGAACTTCACAGCTACCAGGGGGGATTCCAAAATTGGTGACAGTAATTCATTTCCCTCTTTTTGAGGTATGTCTGCTTCCATACCTTTATGTTCTACAATTTACAGCCACAGTGCAGCAGGAAGAAAAAGTCTCAGGACTGGTCACAATTTTATTGTCCAAGAGTATGTTGGCACCAAGGGAGATCCAGCTGTATGGAGCACCTCTCATACTGCAGCTAGGCAAGGCCCCAGGAGACAAGAAGGTAAGCACAGCACCTAGGGCTGCCTCTCACCTGCTCAGCATCCTCTTTCCACTAACCAGGGGGATGCAGGGGAGAAGTAGATCTCAGGAAGGAAAATGAGGACACCAGGAGAAAATCTCACTGGGTATAGGGCACCCCTGTCATTTTTTACGTGTAGCCAGAAGCACAAACAGGAAGCTGGAAGACAGGTTGAGGTAACAGCAGGGTTTCCTGCCACACATCCCCCTGGAGCACCTCGTCCCTGCCCGCAGAATGCTGGCTGGGGAAGACCAGGCGCGAGCCAGAAGTGCCCGCAGAGAAATGTTTCCTCCTCAAGACTGAGCTACCTGTGCTCTCTAGTTACAGCTTGGCAAATCATTCCTGAGAACGAGAGACTCACAGAAATGTGCTGCTCTTTGCTAACACAAAGCGGGTTATGTGGTTATAGGCCAAGTCCCGACCTGGTGCAAAGCAAGCTCCCCCAATAAAGGGGATCTAGATTGGTATTTTCTGGGATTAATGTATCTACTTTTTAGCAATGGGCAAAGAGAAAGGAAATACATTAATTAGGCACAAAAATAAACCTAATTAGAAAAAAAGAGGTAATTTTAAATTTTGATCTTTTTCTGATTTGCATTGCAAATGCAGCCTAGAAAATTTTGCGATTCTGCTGGCTTGGCTAAAACTGTTAGTCTTCATTCTGACTCCTGTGCTGATGGGTGTGGACAGGTGAGCTTGTGGGTCATAATATGGGAGTGAATCAAAAAAAGGAGATTTGTTGTATGGATCTGCAATGGACCTGCTATGGGAGCCAAGGGAAGGTCATTTAATCAGGCTGTGAATCCAGGATATCATCGGTGATTTTTTCCACCCCTGCCCTCTAGTTTGTTGAGCTACAAGCAGTGTGACTGACAAGCTCCCACTGTGAGTCTGGATTCCACCTAATGCAAAGAGTCTTCAACCCAGGAAAAAGGCTCTAGGACAGCAGGGGCCTTTCAAATGATAAAAACTCAATATCCTCTTTTACATCAAAAAGATGAGCATTTGCCATTTATTGGAAATGTTTCATGACTGCCAGTTGCTACATGCTTCCACCATGTATTCCATTTAATATGATGGCTAGTGTCAGATATAGAAGGACTGTGGATTTGTGATAACACATGAGAGAGAGAAACTGCAGAGATGCAAACTGGAAAATGAGCAGGTCAGGTTAGAGAATGGGAATGACCTAAAAAGCTGTTCAAGATATGTGGCCAACATTGGTATGGCAATAGCAGAAAATGGCTCTCTCCAGCTGCTGGAAGACAGGGCTGGATTACACGTCTTGCTTAGAGCAAATGCCCACTCGGACTCTCCTCCCCTCTGGCAGGAGTTCCACAGGCAGCCCTGGCCCAGTGTGCTGCACACACCAATAATTCAGCGATGAGAGGGTTGAACACCAAATCTACCAGGTAAAGCACAGGGATTCTCCTTGTTCTAATCAGAGCAACATAGAACATCTTAATTTGTTATAAGTGATGAACAAAAAATAAAAAAGGGCTGGGAAAAGGGGCTCTCTCTATGGAGGAGACATGCCTACCGACCCTTAGGGTGACCACAAATATCTTCAAGTGCACATCAGCTTGAGAAACAGTGCCCTGATCTTGGAAGCATGGGAAGGTCATTGCTGAGCCAAGTCTTTCCCTGGTGGGAAAATGCAATATTAAAAGCGTTCCATTCCTGCACCATTTGCAGTGGATCTGAATGAAGGAAGCAATCAGTTTGTTCTTTAGGAGGAATAATCACAAAGCAGCAAATGGCTAGAAGTCAATATTTATTAAACTGCAAGCCAGTTGTATTTTACAAGTGCCAAAAGTGAGAACATTATTATAAGATCTGATAAATCAAAGCACTGAGAGTAAACACACTGTGTAAGCTACAATTATATGCCTCTGCAAGATCAATAATTCAAGAGGTTTCATCCACATTATGCATGATGGCCTGTGGGAAGTTGGCCTCTGGAGAATGCTTGCTTGGACTGAGAACAGATGCAGGGGCTTTTGAAGAATTTCTGTCTCCAAATTTCAAGCAGTTGACTATCCCACTTTCAGAGATGCAGGAGCAATAAAATTATCTGTAGTGGGTGGGAGGGCAGCTATTTCTCCAGTGCTAATACCAAGTGCAGAAATCTCTGCAAGGATGGTTCACACACGCACACCCAACAAGCCTTCCATGGAGTGCTTACCTCCTCAGGGAATGCTGTGCAGTCAGGATCTGCCTGGTGCTAATTAAAAACCAACACGGTATGTTTAGGACCATCCTTTTGGTGGTAGTACTGAAGTGCCCTCCTCAACAAAAGGAGCTTAGGAGAAGTGCTCCCCTCCCTCTTGCCACAGACTACTCCCAGCACAGCATCTGACTGACCAATGCAAACTCTAAGCAAAGCAGCATTCTGGTTTCTCTCTCACTCAGTATGTGCAGACTCAGTGTATCACGTGGAGCAGAGGGGAAAGGGGGAGAACAGCCCCTCTTTGTCTTCTGAGTAACAGCACCTGCAGAGGCAATGGCAGATATCTCCAGCCAGCCAGCCCTATGGAGTACCATGGGGAGTTGTAGGAGAGAACTGATATTGTGAAGAACCATCGGAGAGATTGCTCCTCAGTACTCCAGCTGTGCTATGAAACTCTCACTTCACACGTCAGCAGCAAAACTTGCCAGCATTTTGTTTTAAACAGCTTATTCTGGTGACTATCTGTGGTTGTAAATACCATTATGAAGCCCTACAAGTTGCTCTCTTACATTGTGAATAATCAATGTCATTCCTTCTCTCCCTCCCTGGGAGAGAAGTTGTATTTTTCTGAGGAGCACTCTCAAACACAGAGATTGTGTGACCTTTACCATCTATCCAAGGCCTGTTTATTTCTTACCCTTCTTGTTTAGGAAGGTACCTGCCTTGCTGTGACTCACTTACAGTCTGCTGGAGTAGCCTCCATGCTGAGTCTACTGATTAGCCAAAGATTCATTTATCAGCAGATGAGGTTATGAGGTTGTCTTAGCTACACTCCCCAGCAACCTGCTTGATGCTGATTTCATTTGCAGTAATAGTACCATAAAGTAAACGGCCTTGCCTTTGTTATTTGCTTTAAAGTAATCAATGCAGTGTGCAACTCATTCACTCTGAGGCTTAATCAAATTAACTATATTTGTTCCCCACTTATTGCTATGGATTTCAGTCCTAATTAAGCTCCTAATCCATGAAGTTGTTTTCTTTCTGGGATACTATGGGACAGGCTGTTCCCACCTCCTCCCCACTCTCTCTCACACAGGGTTATGTCACTTGGAAAGCTGTTTCCTTAAAGAAGATGCAGCTACTCCTGCTATCAAGTTGCCAAAACTCAATGCCATCGAGATTCTAATTAAAAATCTAAATAATTTGAAAAAGGCTAAATAAATAACTCCAGAAGGGTAGTCAGTTAGTTGAGCTTGTCAGAAATATGTTGGCATATGCCAACACAGAATCTCATTTTCTAAGGATGGCTTAGTTTTTAGGGAAACTTCAGCAAAGTGTTTATAAAACCAGACTGCTTCAAGAGGCAGTAATTCTCTCTAGCTGGCAATACTGTGCTTCCCTAAAGAAAGTGGAGGCATGCTCTCTTTGTTTTGGTCTAGTAATCCTCCATCAAAACTTCCAAACTTTTCCTTCAAGTTAATTACATTTGGCAGAAAGATGGACACCTCAAAAGTACTGTTTTCATGCAGTTGTTGGAAACAGCTGGACAGGGAGGTGAGAGGCCCAAGCCAGTGCTCAAAGACCAAGAAGCTGTATATGTAGGAGTTTAACCACACCTTTAGTAGACAACAGAAAAGCTGCAGGGGACAGAGTTGTAAAGAGTCAGAAGGACCCACCACGCTCTTCCATGCTCATTGTTGCTACCAGCACATAAACAATCTGCTTCTTGCAGACCCCTCCAAATCCACTCTCATAGTGGCACTACCCACAGTCTCAGCCCTGCAAGGAAGTGAACTCCTCTGCCAAGGATTGAAAACTTTCAATTCTCGCTGAAGTTGCACTTCATGTTTTATTCCCAAAATCGCCCCACATTTCAAAAACTCAGTGTTTTCTTTCCGTGGTTTTGCTGGATCAAATTATTTTGGACTCTCTGTGATTTAGTGGGTAATTTTGGTCATCTGATATAAGCTTGTTTAATGCAGGAAGGGTTTTCTCTGAAAGAAATTGTCTGTAGTAAATAAGTTTAAGCTTGTGCTTAAGAGCAGCAATTAATGTTTGAAACAATGACAACTCCTATTAATACAGTCATGAAACGACCCAGGGACATCAACAATGACTATGATTTGTTGTGAACAACTGTTTCTTTTGAGAAAACCTAGCCCTCAACACCTCACAAAATCACATCATTTCAAACCTGCCCAAAAAAAGCAAATATCCTTATTTTTCAGGTTAATTTCTCAGGATTGTTCAGTTAAGCATAACCATTATCAACCGTGTCTTGGCATTTTGCCCAAGTAAAGTATATTAAAATACTTTAAATAAAATACTGCAAAATTAAGATGAATAGGAACCAGGGATTATTAGGTTTTTTTAAATCAGAGATTTTTTTTTTCCCTAGCCATGTTTTTGAAAGGCAGAGGAACAGGACTGCAGGGACATTATTCAATGTCACTTGTGAAAATTCTTCTTGAAAATATTTAGATATTATGCCTCCTACCCAGGAAGTCCCACTTAATTTATATTATGTATTTCTGTATTAGCCAAAATCTTATGTGCCTACACCAGCCAATGCAAATGCTACAAAAGGAGGTCTGAGCACATCTGCAGTCACCGAGGCATCAAAAGTGCAAATAAGAACTTGGGCAGTCATGCTGCTTGGAGGCTTTTCAGCTCACAGTTTAAGTAGGATTAAAATAGAATGGACTGCTACTCTCAAAACTCGAGCATACAAGTACATATTTACATGCTTTCAGTTTTATGAGAACTGTAGAGTTGATGAAAGGAACTCCAGCATGCCCTCACTGAAGATGTCTGGTTAAGCACACATCTAAAAGCTTTCCCATACAGCAATCACAATGCATAAAGCTGGCCAAGCGGAGCGTATTAGGATGAGGAGTTTTTGATTCAACAACCTCATTTGCCATAAGTATAAGTGCGGTTGTGACTCCCCAGAGGCAGCAGCATTTCGGAGAGGCATCCCTGATCTCGGCACACAAACGCACTTGTCAAAGGCATCAGCCAGAATGTCGCAGCTCAGTTATCATTATTGCTTCCCGTGGTGGCGATGGGTGAGCACCGACAGCGCTGCCTTCCAGGAGCGCCCACCACCCTGCCTGCGGAGTGAGGGGACGGATCCTGATTGATTCGAAGCGCTCCTAAGTACTCGTACGAAACATTACCACCTCAAGTCTAACGTTTTAAAACTTGGATGCTTTAAATTAAGCCATTAAATCCATACTTGCTCAGTGCATAAGTGTCCTGAATTCCTGAACAGCTCTCTAAATCAAACCTTTCCCGGATCATATCAATCATTTTAAGACTTTTTTTTTTAAGTCTAAGCAGGTGACTTTCCATGGAAACCTGTGGAGCCACTGAGTTAGAACTGCCATTAGAAGATCTGTTTTGCTCTCAAAAGTTGCCAGGTTTAAGGGCAATCCCACCTCAGTGAGAGTCCAGGATAAACAGGACTCAAGTCTCTGCTGCAGACCCACTCTACTCCAGACAGCAGAGTACTCCCCAGGTATCCCATGCCACCTTCATTCCTGGCAGATACAGAATCTCTGCTATTTTTCAATGAACTTCCTAGAGAAAGAAAGAGTTACGATGTTTTCCTCTTCTTTGCCCCAGTCATTACACCCAGCCTGACGGTATTTCACGGTGGTGCAAGAATGAAATGGAGCACATTCCTGTGAAGTGCTCCATTAAGCAACAGCAGAAAATTAAAAGGTACCACAAAGTGATCAGAAGTGACTCACTGTCTCCTCTTGGCTAGAAAAAACAAGGTTTTGAGGCAAAAAGAGGAGAGGAATCATGAAGCAAGTACAATAATTGTGAAAGCTATCAAAGGAGAAATGTGAAGGAATTCTTCAGACTTCATATGAAACCAGGCAATGGGATTGCAAATCATGTTAGAAAAGTCAAGAAATAGATTTTGTATGTTGAAGTAAAAAATCTGAACCCCCTGGTCATTTACCCCAATCTATGTTTATCTCCCCAAAGGCCAGAGTTTGGCCTCTTGCATCTTGCTACCTCTGTTCTCCTTGTCCGCCTCATTGAGAGAGGTGACACTTCAATCCCAGTGAAGCCATCTCCAGTTAACAGAGACACCCACATTCCCCACTGCAAACATCCACAATCACACCCTCTGATGAAGGCATTCAGAGGGTTACTGACCAAGGAGGGCTGGCATCAGTCAGATTTCTACTGAGGAATGGATACTCTGGAAATACTACACATGCTGCAAATGAAAAGGCATGTTAATACACAGAATAACATCATCAGAATTGAAAACAAATCCTCCCCAAACCACTGCAGAGCTTCCTGAAAATATGGCTCAGGAGCTATTTCCCATGCCAAGGGGAGAGAGAGAGAGATATTGACTCTGTAAAACCAAGCCAGAAAAGAACTTTCAGACACAAGTGACTCTCAAAGCCAGCCCTCCTCTTCTACACTGCAGCTAATGCTGAACTACTCAGTCCCAACACCACTATGCAGACACCAAACCAGCACAGGGACTGAGCACAGCATCAGAAAGCTGTGCACTAAAGGGGCAATCAGATTATCTGCAAGGCACAGCTAAAACACCTGGTCTAAGTCACCTTTGCCCAAAACACTCCGTCTGCACAAAGATTTGGTAGCACCTATCTGAGAGCTATACATATTCCTAGCCAGGAAATCTACTTGGTAACGCCAGATCAGTGCATTTTTTGGGCACCGCAGGATAAATACAAGAAATTGCATTTTTGTGCTATTCCAAGGACTGGCAGACAGCATTGTGAACATGTAGCACCGTAGCTTTCCTGCACAGGACCTTGAGCTCCTTTCTGCAGCATGATCATAGAATGGTTTGGGTTGGAAGGGGCCTTTAAAGATTGTCTAACCCAATCCCCTTGCAATGAGCAGGAACACCTTCAACTAAATCAGGTTGCTCAGAACCTCGTCCAACCTGGCCCTGAACACTTCCAGGGATGGGGCAACCACCACCTATTTTCACAACATGTTCCTGTGCCTTACCACCCTCATTGCAAAAAAAATTCTTCTTTATTTACAGCCTGAATCTACCCTCTTTCAGTTTAAAGTCACTACCCCTTGTCCTGTCACTATAAAACCTTGTAAAAAGTTTGACAGCTTTCTTGTGTGCTCCCTGTAGGTACTGGAAGGCTGCTATAAGGTCCTCCTGGAACATTCCCTTTTCCAGACTGAACAACCTCAACTCTCTCAGCCTTTCTTCATAGGAGAGGTGCTCCAGCTCTCTGATAATTTATGTGGCCCTCCACTGGACTCAATCTGTAAGTGTCGACATCATTCTCGTGTTGGGGACCCCAGAGCTGGATGCAGCACTCCCATGGGGTTTCACCAGAGCAAAGGGGCAGAATCCCCTCCCTCACCCTGCTGGCCACGCTGCTTTTGGTGCAGCCCAGGATATAATTGGCTTTCTGGGCTGGAAGTGCACACTGTCGGATCATGTCCAGGTTTTCATCCACCAGCACCCCCAAGTGCTTCTCAGCCGGGCAGCTCTCGATCTGTTCATCCCCCATCCTGTGCTGGTACTGTGAATGCCGCTTGCAGCACGCTGCACTTGGCCCTGCTCAGCCTCATGAGGTGCACATGGGCCCATTTCTAGGGCTTGTTCAGGTCCCTCTGGATGGCATCCCAGTGTGTAAAGATCCGTGAAGCCACTCTGTTAGCCTGTTCCAACAAGGCTTGTGGTGCCAACACTTGCCTACCACGATGGCCCTACAACCATTAAAGGCATGCTGACCTCTGTCAGCTCCTGAAGTTCACCCCCTCTGCTCGTCATGGCTGCTACAGCATCAGAAGGAATGAGGACCAGGAGCATGACAGGGACAGCTCTGAATTGAAATTCCTGCTGTCCCTGCTGAGCATCTGTACGTGCACAATTGCATGGACTCCCTGCCTTCCTGCACCTTTTTCTTCCTTTTTCATATCTGTCAGCTAAACCAAAGATCCAAATGCAAAATGGAGCACTTGGGAAAATTATGTGGGTTTGTGGTATTCCCTGGAGGGCTCTGGGTCTGTGAAGCAATGAATGGATTATAATGAGTCATAAATATAGTACTTTCATTGGTGACAGGATCCTATTCTGCTATTCATATAATGTAAAGGCAAACTGCCCATTTTCTACAGATCAGTAATCTGAAATCTCAAAGAGGGAAAGAAAAATAAAGAGAGCATCTCTAGGTACAAATTAAGCAGACAAATATGCAAGACAACATACTTAGCAGTAGGTTTTGGAACTTTGAATAAGAAAAACAGGTGTGATTGTGGTTTAATTATTTTGAAATGTAATACTGGAACAGCTAGATCAGAACAGAAGCATCATATTCAGGAGAGGAAATGAGGATGCAGCTGTACTTATGATCACTCCTCATTTTTGTGAACCCTTTGGATCACTTCTGCTATAAGGCACATCCTCAAACGCTACTGCAGGTTTTACAAATTAGAGCTACCTACAAAAATCACTGTCCATCCAGAAGAGGTGAGCCTTTCTTCCTCCATGTGAGTCACCTCACATCACAAACAGCTGAGCTCTGGCTTACCTGCTCAGCCACAACATTCCCACTGCCTGTTTGCCTGCTTCTGCTAATAATATCAGCTTCCGTTCCTTTGACAGCATGCTTGATATAGAGATCCTTTGTATCCAAGCTGGTAAGTAACCAGCTTCCAGCCTGTCTGCTGCACTCTGTGCCTGGAAAAAACTGTCAGTCATCCTCCTTTAAAGCAGCATTTGCATAAACCAGATGGACCATTCCTTCTCTGAAATCACACCCACGGAGTGTATCCATTGCACATGGCAAGTTTACATGGGTTAAACTGAATGACAGGAGACAGATTGCTGATTTCCAGTAATTACATGGGCCATCTTCCTGTGTTTTTCTGCATAAAAGAGGAATACACTTTTCATATTTCAGGCTGGAAAAAGTCCTGCCATGGTTGTCCTCACTGCAGCCTGTTTCTAGTGATAAGCCCCTCAATGTCCCTGAACCACACTGATGTCAAGAGCAAATAAAGAACAGGGTATCACATGCCTGCAAATGCAAACCACTGTTTGCAGAAGTTCCCAAAAAAGGCCAAAGGACTTCTTCACTGCCCAGCTCACACTCAGGTAGCAGGCATTTGAAATATTAAGCACAAAGACATTCTGAATCAGTTCAATGCCTTGATAAGAGGGATGTAGCACAGGGATTTAGGGACGTTGAGGGACGAGGGTGTAAGTCCTTGCTGTCATCTTGCATGTCCTTACTAACTTTCCTGAGCTTTGGATCAGTACTGTAGCATGCACCAATGGAGACTTTTGGATTAAAATATGAATGAAGGATGTGGGACAAGCATATATATTGAATCAGTGGAGTTTGTCTGCACTCTAAGAGCACTAATAAGCACACAGCTCCAGCAGAGCACTGAGCAGAGATATGAATGCCAACATGTTTCCAAGGCTAAGAAAGAAAGATTCCTTCTTGATGTTCTTCCCAGCTGTTGCTAAGAAGTTTTGCTGGATTTTTTTCCCCTGTATTTGCCAAGAGACCTTTCTAGAAAATTTGCATATGGATATTACCCACTTAAATTGGAAGAGAAGGAAGAGAAATCATGGCTCAAGTGAGAGGATTCTCTGGTACTAACATAACTAAAAGAAAGCAAGTGGCATCAATGAAAAGAAGTGGCTGAGGTTTTTTCCCAAGTAGGAGGCTACAGTCACTTGTTTTCTCTTTAATGAAGACTGCTCAAAGCAGTGTTGAAAATCAGGTTACTTATTTTGGTATTTCACTCCATCCAAACAGGAATTGAAGACAGGCTCCACTAAGCAAAAAAGAATCATGAATATTCCCATGTGCTTTGTACTTCAGATTTCTCCCCCCACCCTGCAGTGCCCATTTTCATATAAAACATTTACACTCATGTTAGAATAGCAAAACCAGAATTTCTTTTCTACTGGCAGTGGTTTTTTGAATTTTCACTTTCATTTCCAGTGAAGTGTCCATTTCCAAAATAACTTAAGGTTTCCCTCCCCATCGTTCTACAATTTCCTCTTTTTTTTTCTTCTTCTTTTTTTTTTTTTTTGTATGTGCTTGTTTGTAATTTTAGACTGCAATTCCAACAGCAACCCCCTGCTTCCTTGCAAGGACTTTCAAAAACCTTGAAAGAGTTATGCATCCAACTCTCAGGCATATAACTTGTTAAAGCATTGCTGAAAGTCCCAGCCCATATGGAAAGCAAAAACAGTTTTCCAGAGGCAGACTCATGATCCATCAGAAGGCCAGTTTTCCACGATTTGCAGCCATCAGTGGCTCCCAGTACTGTAACTAGCTCCACATGTGAGCATTCCCATCAGCTCCAAGAGAACTGCTCAGAGCTCGAAGTTAACAATAATTATGCAGATCTTACAGAGCATTTCCTCTCTTTCCATCTCTGAGAGATGTTATTCAGAAGGTCAGTACTTTTATTACCATTGTACAGACGAGGAAATGGAGGTGATACGACTGGGCCAACCTGAATGGCAGAGCCAGGATAAATGCCATAACAATGAAAGGCTACTGGTTATTATCCTGCTTGTAAAGTGTTTAATTACCAAAGTCTCATAAGAAAATATATGATAGAGAATCCATTTCCCTGTTCTCCCTCTTTCCTGAGCACTGATTCCAGCTAATCATCATTCATCTTTCGTGCCATCACATGAAAGTTAACTACAGAGAGAATAAAAGGAGTATTTATACAGCTAAAGAAGGATTTACATAGCTGGTTCCTTAGGAGCTCTTACCATGAACTGGATCAAAAATCAATGTTTAAAAAATTGTCTAAATAAATACATATTTGCCTCATAGACTGTAATAGCTCATTCAGAGCCCTGATGGTGCAGTGAGTAAACAAACTTCACTCTTGGATATTACTTCAGGAAGTCCTGATTCATCCACAGGTGAGCAGGACCACTCCCCAAAACCACCACTACTCTGGAGTTCCCACTGCAGAGCCTTTGCCTCTCATACCAGATGGAGCATGGCAGGGGGAGATGCCACGTCTTGTGACAATCTCAGACCTATCCAGAATACCCTGGCATTTGATATGCCTTTCCCAGCCCTTGGCAAGCCAAAAATCACACGTTGGTTTTTACTTTAAATAACAGGTGTGCATTGCATCTGTAGCACTGTAATGCAGAGGGCTTGCTCCCTACCTCATCTGTTCTCATTTGGGACAACTAAGCACCTAAACCACTAGAAATACACTAAGGGTCCGTCTTTTTGTCAGCAGCAGAGGCTTCTTGCTGCCTGCCCTACAAGTTTGATAATTAGAATCCAACCTTCTGTAGCAGAAGGGCTATATATATCTTAGATTTAGCTCATCTTCCACTTCCACATGACAAGAGTTAGTTTAATGTTAAAAATGATGTTGTTTCAGGCCTTCATGCTTCTGGGCACTGAGAAAGGAGTAGGCAGAGCTGTGAATATGTAATTTTGGCATGATTTTCGCTTTCCATTTCCTTTACTGGCCACTAGTGGGATATTACAACAAATATATTTCTGGCAGAACCAATTCTGTAAGAGATTTCTATCTCCTTTTGCTTAATTATTTTTTGGCTTGGGCTTTTTGCTGATTATATTTAAATTAATTGTGAGATGAGGGGAAGATTTCTTTGAGTTTTTTGGTCTCAAAAATATTGGAAATACTTTTTGAAATTCTGTCTAGTGCAAGCACATCCAAAGTGCCCATGAGACAATTTATGAAAGTTAGCCAAAAATTTCTCAGGTTTTTGATGCCTTGTAAATCTCATCATCATTCTCCTCTCATTTCCATGCCAGAGTCAAGAATTTTGTTGCTTTAAACAAAGCACTGGCTTTCTTTTAAAGCCCACATCAGATGCATATCCCAGACCAGAGAGACAATAACCTGTGTTCACCTTCTGCTGGTTCAGGTACCAACACAACATTCAGTGCTCTGCACTAATACTGGTCAGTGTTATTAATTCATGTAACACGGGTTTTGGGTTTTAACTAAATTATTCACAATCCTGGGCTGCTCCATACAGCAATTCCCTCACGATTTTAATTTAAAACAAAAAAATAAATTGAGTCTCTTTCAACTTCTAGCCATTTTCTTGCCTGGGGTAGCAAGAGTGTTTCCTGCTGTTGGTTCATTTTGTTCAATAGCTTTTTCCATGGACAGCTTCCTCATACCCAATAGCCTCCCATGCTCCACAACTACCTATCAGTAAATACAGCTGGCAGGGAACCTGGCATCTAATTTTATGCACCTATGTAATGTGTGTGTAAAAATGACAACAAAAATTGATTTAGCTATTACAACAGCCAGAGCATTGCCTCTCCTCTTTTTGTAGTCTGTTGACTACAGATGGTGCTGGAAAACCCAAATGAAGGGCTTGTGCAATCTGAAACAGGAGGCATGTATTTAACATTTACAGCAAGAAATGCAAACACCAAATGCAAATAAATAGGATTTCCCACAGGCCCCTTCTCTTTTGCTGCCCAGTGAGTACTTTCTAACTAAAATGTTGTTTTTAGTATTGTGTCTGTGTGATACAATAAGCCTTACACAAATTGCTGCAGAAAGTCTATGGAAATGCACATTTAGATTATATGCAGTTACAAAACTGGTGTTTGGGGAACCATCTCATAAAAATGTAGTTTGCACCCTTGGGGCTTAGTTTATAGGGGATCTAAGCAGCATTTTATCTGATTAGCATCAAGTTTCTACCATGATTTTTAAGTTTACTGTGTTGGCTTTTGTATCTCTGACTACACATTTTTCATTTCCTGTACTAGGCAATGCTTAGAAAGGCACCTTTCTCTCTATGAATTACTTGAAAAAGCTTGAAAAGACATAGCAAGCAATTAGATTACAACATTTTATAAACACTAGCAATCCCTTACACAGGAAAATATGCAAGGGGGTGATGTGGAAAAATTATTCTAAAAAATCCTACAAAATTATTTTGTAAGAACATTCTTTCATGTTTTACCATGCATTTTCCCCAACTTATGACTAATTTCACTTATCAGATATTATCTTTTTCCCTCAGGAATTACTTTCCTTTTCAGTTTTTTTCCCCAAAGGCATAACATGTCATAAATTATCTTCTGTGAAATGTGATGATTTTAGATCAACAATATTCCTCTTTTACAGGGGCCTCAATACTTCTGAATCAAAACACTTTTCATGTTAGAGAAGCCTCTGATTCACCATTCTGCTGGAATTTAGGGAATGATTAACAGCCTCAGTACACAGGCATGGAGCCTACTCTGGCTAAGGGGCATGGGCACAGTCATTCAGCTAGACACAAGCCATTGCTTCAGTCTCCACAAGAGTTTTGCTAACAGGCAAAGCACATGATGGACTTTGATACCAGCCAGTCGCAGTCCAAAATTCAAGAGGAAATTTAGGAGCAACACTGGATGCCTTGCTTAAACCAATTTATTCTGTCACCTTGCGTATACAGTACCTTTATAACAATTTGAAAGGGGAAGTGGAAGGGCAGACTGCTTTGAGAAATATGGGTACTTAAACCATGGTGAGAAACATCATCTGATCCAGCATCTTCCAGAATGCCCTTTTCATGCTCTCCTCTCACCACAAGGCTGATCTCACTCATCGATGGCCACGCTGCCCAAGTTGCTTGTGGCTTTCATTCTAGGGACACCTTGCACTGGTCTGTGCTATTTGTGCAGTCAGCAGGTATGCTGGCATTTGCTCATGCATAGAGAGAAGGAAATAAGCTAAGAGTAGCAGGCTAGGCTTGCTATTGATTTAGTTAGCAGTAATTTATGGAAGATGCTTGCATAAAGTTCATTGCTTAGTTTCTCTGACAAAGATTTGTCCATTAAAAAAGAGCGTTGCAGGTCCAAGGGTGCTGCAGTAAATTCAGATTAAGAGTCTTTCTCAGCTCCTGCAGTCCCAGAAATGGCCCCTGGAGGAGAGTGATCCTCAAAAGTATCCAATCTCCCTCTAGCAGTAAGACAGCACAGACGGATGAGAACAAGCAACTGGTTCGAGCAGACAAAAGAACACTAAAGCAAATTAACCTTGACATCACTTCTGTAAGGCTTAAATTTTGTTTAAAAATTTAGACAAATTTAAGATATTCTCCAGGTGTCCATGGAGCCTTTACACTCTGACTAATTTGATTTTCATCTGTGCTGGAGATACGGTGCCAACATTAACTGCGTAGGTGCCCTGACATCTGGGACAGTGCTGCACTGATCACATACAAATTCAGACAGGACCTGTATATCAGTATCAGATAGCTCAGTCTTTGCCCAGCCATGACTCAATTGACTCTAAAAAGCCTTCATACCACAGGAATATACTGACTGGGAAAGAAATTTGGGATGGACTTCCAATCACTTTTCTTGAGATTACACTGAACATCATCTCATTTTATGCTCTTAAGTTAGGTGCCAAAATTATTCAACTGATCAGGCTGCTGGAGGGTGCCCCAGAACACTCAGTCTGCCAGTCTCATGTCAGCCTCTGATGGAGATGTCCCTTTTGCCAGCTACAGTAGGAGATGTGAATTATCTCTACAAAGTATCTCACCTCAGTCTTTCAACTAATTCTGCTACTAGACACCTTGCACTTTACTCTCTAAAGCAGCTCAGTGAAATTAAAGGAGTTGGAAACATTGTTAAGTCTGATCCTGCACCTGAAGTCCACAGGACTGCATCTGCTGTCGTGCCATCAAGAAGCAGGGCACAGGAGTGACTCCATCTCCTTGCTCTGCCTCCTGCAGATTTACTGGGTAAGGGAGAGTCCCTGCTGTGAAAGCTTTACAGTCTGCGTAGAGAAATTACACAAACCAAACCAAAGAAAGCAGGGATAAGGACAAGTAGCAAGCTGGGAATAGTGTGGATACGGGTACCTGCAAGCCTTGATTTGGATGTCCAACTACAGCACCAGGACAAAGGCCTCCAAAACAAATGAGCTATCTGCTGGATCTACTGTCTGCATTCAGGTGCTGAGCAACTCTCAGTGGGATTGTATAAAAATTCTGCCCAGTGGACATGACATTACTGCACAACAGAGGAGCACTTTTATAGGGTTTGTCATCTGATACTTTCTGGAAAGCATGAACAATTGATTCATATTGCCCCAAATGCTTATTAGAACCAACATCATTTTAAATGCCTGCATGACAGATGCATATGATTACCTTCCCAAGAAGCTGCTGCCACATTACTCAATATGTTTGAGCAACAAGGTCCCAAACTGAACTTGTCCCAACTCCATAAGAAGGGATGCATGGGAGATGTGAGGGGTTGAAGAGAGAACCAGGAAAAATTTTGTCACATGCATTTGAGTAATTAATTGAAGAGAGGAGATTTTTGCAAGCAGAAACAGATTTGATTCCCTGAATAAATTATTCATTGAAAATTATTCACCCAACTTCAATAAATAGAGAGAGTCTCTCTTTGCTTTTTCGGGGAAAAAAACCCCCATGATATTCCACAAAAGCCAAAAAGGAAATATTAGAGATATTATTTACACTCAAACAGAACGGATTATTCACAGGGTGCCGAAAGAAATCTTTCCAATTAAGTGATGCATCGTACTGTCAAGAAGCCAAATTTTCAGAAGGCCTCAGCACCCAGCAACTCCTGCTGAGAGCAGTAGCCTATTGAAAATCTAGCCACTTTATGGACATGCCCAAATAAGAGCTGGCAGGTTTGGAAACCTGCCCCTGCCTTCCCCTGCTCAGCCACTGTGCGCTCTACCTCACGCAGGCCAGCCCACACAGCCACATGTGCTCTCTGTAATATATCTGCAGAGTGACAATCTACAGCATCTTCAGATACAGTGAGGGAGAGTATAAAGTGAAATCCCTGCATCCTTGCCACCCTTCCAGGTTTTTCCAACTCCCCAAAGGGGGCAATGCAGCCCTCTCCCTGCAGGCTGAATGCTGGCAAGAAGAAAGTAGCAAGACCAGGAGAACAGACTCCCTAGTTATAATAAAGCTGTCAGGGTTGACATACAGTATCTACTGCTTTTCCATTCTCCATCTCAAGCAGGATGGAGGGATTATGCAGATGAGCCACTATATTGTGTCAGGCTCAGAAACATTGTCCTGTATGCTTGGCATAGCCTGAATTTGTTTCTATATCCCTGAATGCCCACAGCTATGAACTGTCTTGGTGGGATAAATACCTTAACAAAGCTGTTTAGCAGATTTAGTAAATGGTTCTGGCAGGCAAAAACACTTCTAGTGAATGGGAGAATGTGCTCTCATCCCCCTTCCTCACTTTCAAAGCTTTGAAGTTTTATTTATGATGTATGTAAAAAATAAGACACTTAATCAGGGCTCATGGGCTCTTAAAGCAACGCTGCTTCTTTCACACAAGCACAGAAATGTCATCCCAGCTGTAAAACCTCTTCCACCTCCCAGCCACAGAACAAGCCACCACAAGCTTTTCACTGCTAGTTCATCCCTGCATACTCTAGGAGGGATGAAGAAAAAGGAGGGAAGCTTTTGATGCAGCAGCCCCATTCAGGTGAAGAGAAGCCAGGTGAGGCCCTTGATTTCCCTCTCCACAAAACACATGTTCTAGAAAGGAGGCAACACAAACCCTCAGCCTCCTAAAGAGCTCTAGAGTCCAGAAACCAAGGAGTTTATATGGATTCTGCAGGACTGAGTCCTTATATTAACACAACTGCTGGGAGCAAGTCCTATCACTGTTTCACTGCTGCTCCCCTTGTGCAAAAGGTCGGGCCCAAAAAGGCATTTTTCATGTACAAATATACAACCAGTCCTGGTTACTCAGCCACCCAGAGCCACTGCAGCTTTCTCACCCAGTCTTTACATCTGTATTTCACTTCCAGCACCACAGCACATGGTCAGGACAAACACTGTGTGCATGGTCTGACCTCACTTAAGGCTCCTCTACAAACACACACAATCAAAATAACATGGAAGGCCATAATTATGTTCTTTAATATTATTCCTTTGCTGATTATGCTCTCTCAAAGTCAGATAAATTATACATTATTTCCAAGAAGAATGAAAAATAACAAATGCTTAACTTGAAGCCTCTCAATGGAATAACTGTACTAAAAAAGATTACACATTTTTACGTACTACAGTACTGTGATGAAACTGAACCCATGAGAATCCATCCCCAACTGATCTCTTTTAAGAAGGTTACATCCTAGTGCAACCTGAAGTATTAATGAAGCAAAAGCTTGGGCCAGATGAAGCCTGAATACAGTAGAGGTGCTTTATCAAGTTATCTCAATTCCTTCCCTGCACTGGGAGCACCGCAGTTGATTACAGTGAATCATGACAGCATGGACTGCTAAAAAGCAAGCATTGTAATTTGATTGTTGATCTGGTATCTATTCTTTCTCTTTTGTGTCCCTCACAGCGAGAAAAATAAGAGGTAATAGCAAATCAAAACAAAGAAAGCTTTAAATACCAGGCTAGCACATTACCTTGTCTTCTGTGTTTTGTTAGTATTTTAAGAAAGAATTGGCAGATTTGACAAGGTGGGTATCAGAAGATTTTGAAAGAATGCCAAAGCTACAGGATCTAATCAAGACAGACTGTACAGCCAGCTCCTGCAGAAGAAAGGGCTGTGTGCAGGTGGGCTGCATACTAAAACTCAGAAGGGCGGGCAGTCACTGGAAGTTTTATCCCTGGTTTTAAGGAAACAGAGATCGATGATCGATGTTGAGAACCTCTCCAAACAAACAAACGAGCAAGCAAAAAAAGCTTCTCCTTGCACCTTACCTTTCGTTGTTAGGCAACCCACCCACCCACCCACTCCCTCTTCTCCCCCACACCCTGGTTAGCTCCATTAACCTCACATCCAGGCCGGCTGAAGTCGTGGCTGATAGCAGGTCTTTGTCATGTGAAGCGTGAGGCTGCTGCAATGCATCTGAAAAATGGCAGGCTTCTTCACAGCATATTGCCTCAGGAGGCCTATAGGTCCACTAAGAATATCATCCGAGATCAGTTTTAATTTAGCTTCTATTTATGACTACTTTGTTTAATAAACTAATTTAGTTTACTGTGCAAACAAAACCACAAGTCTGGGAAGGTGAACAGATTTGTAGGATGGTTTCAGGAGAGGTCTTCAACCACAAAGCTGCACAAGAAACTAATGACTTGGACTGTGACAATCTCAAATAATATCTCCATGATTCTGCTTAAGTCTAGGCTTGTTCTTTACACATTTCTTTGAGTGAGGGAAAGATGACAGACAAACAGTAAATAGAGTTAGTAAATAGAGACAGTAAATAGAGATAGTAAATAGAGATAGATTAATAGTAAATAGAAATTGATTAATAGTAAATAGTGATAAATCCAGTTGTCTTATACTTTAGCAGCAGCAGGACTCTGATTCAAGAAGGCACTTGGGCACAATGAAGTGCTCTTTCCCCACATTTCTGTATTGTTTTAGCTGGTTTCCTTGCAGGTTCCTTGTCACAACCACATTTCCCATTCAGAGAAGAGGAGGTGGTCTCAGGCAATTTTACCTACTTGTTCAGCACCTCTTCTCTTCTCTGTGATCCTTTTTCTACAATAGCCACTCACCACACAACCAGATTCACCTCTTCCTCATTAGTCTCTGCCCAGGCTGTCTTTTTCCAAGTAGTCCCTACTCTGCACCAGTCTTGCTAGTCAGAGTCCCCTCTCACAGCTTTGTCCCCAGGCTCTGTACCTGATGACTGTTTTCTAGAGCCTTGTGTCTGCGCTCCAGGAGAAAAAAAATTGCAGTAGCTTCCTTTGGTGGATGCCTCATGAGCAGAAAAGGTGCAGGAGTTGGGGAGGAACTTGGTGACATGTCCAGAGCTCTTAGATGAAACCAATAGGAGAAGAAAACAGCTCAACAGCAGGGTCATATGCATTGGGTCCAATGCTCTTCAGTAACCATGCCCAAGCAAAGACTAAGACTGAAGTATCTCATATCCTATGTTCTGGAAGGAGCCCAGCCAAAAACCTGGGTCCCCATGGCATTCGGTGCAGAGACATGAGAAAAGTGGAAAAAAAGTGGAAAAGTTAAGCAAAATAGCAAAATTTATCAAGACATTTCTGCCCCTGCAGCATGGCACTAAAACTGAAGTCAGTGTAGGTGCCAAAAATTTGTTATTGCCATATACAGGAGATGTTTCCCTGATATCCATGGGAATGCTGCATCTCTCCTTTTGATTTCAGTAAATCCCTCTGAGCCTTTCTCTGAGCAATCACTTGCTGAGTGTCAACAGATACTTTAGCTTTACATCATCCATAAAGGAGTCCAAACATCAGAGGCCAAAGAAAGCTGCACCCCTTTTGTCTATGAGCAATGGTGTTTAAACAGTTCTCAAGCACTCTCAACAATTTGCATTCCTTTTTTGCAAAAATAGGACAATTCCAGCTGACAGATGGTAGGTTCAGAACAGCAACGAGTTTTTCAAAATCAAAAGGAAAAACTGCAGGAAGGGATTTGGAGAAGCAGAAGAAAACATTTCATAACCTCTGCAGACAGGAACCTATAACAGCGAGTGAGAACTTCCATCTCACTTCTCATCCAAAGGACTTTTAAATGTGTCTGTGTATTGTAAATATCTCCTTCATGTCAGCCCCTTTAGCACTGCAGGTTTAACTACAGCAGGTTTATACATTACAGATACAAGCCATGGCTGATGAAAGTTCTGCTGAAATACAGCACAGCAAAACTGAAAAACTCAGTGGAGTTTCTCAGGCTTGATGCTCCCCTAATTAAAACCTGGTGTGAGAACAATCTCTTACTGTAACCCCCAGATTCAACTGTAGTATTTTTTTACTACAGTGTATACTTTCCATGCAGAAATCCAGATCTCTAATCCTCACTTTACTGTCTCACATCTGACATTCTAATTTATGCCAGTGCAAAACAGGTTTACAGCACTAGCAAATCAAAGTAGTTATTTTATCCTAGTTTAGATGAACCAAGGAAGGTCCCAGTAATGAAATATTAGGTGTTCTGCATTTCAATGTTAGTGTCTAAGTTGCAACCTCCAAATTTGACCTTACAGCATCTGAGGAGAGACAATTAGCATAGCTCACTATGTAAATATTCTAAAGTCATCATCCTTTTCAAGCAACATAAAAAATTAGGATTGCAGATGCAGCTCAGAAATGTTATTTGCAAGAGCAGATTTGTGTATTTTATTACTTGTATTGTCTGCACAGTTTCTGTTAGTACACTGACACCTGGGCAAGATAAGCACATCACATCTTTTCTGAAATAATTTCTAGATCTGCCCTTAGATATAATGGGGTCCAAGGAGAGCTGGTTGGAACACTTTTTGCTAAGACAAATATTTTTCCAGGAACTCTTTTCAAAATACACATCATATTCCAGATGCATCCACGAAATTTTTTTCTTTTTGACAAAGAAAGACCTCTCAGATCTAGGGTCACCTTTTCTCTTCTTATTAGGAAGACCTGTAAGTTGAAGGTACAGCTATTGATGCGATGTAGCATCATGAAAACATTCAGAAGTTCCTGATTTTCAAAACAAGCACAAATTCTCAAACTTTTTTTGAAACTCTGAAAGCTGTTGTGAAACCAGTCTGCTCCACTGCAGTGATCTTTTCCAAACCTTGAACAAGCCTTCTGTTTTCTTGCACATCCACAATTGCACAGGGGACAGAAGAGAGAAATGCACAACAGCTCAATATTTTCATTCCCAAAGCGAGAAATTAGAACTTAAGTTAACTCTGAATTTTTCTACTATAAAGGTAGAAAATATATAACCTCTATAACCCCTTAGAATATTTCTGGCAAACCCATGTTCTTACAAATGTTTTTTAATGTAGCAATGATGTATAAAGGAGTTATCCAATATTGGGTGCTAAATACATGAGAGGATCTGACTATAGTTTCCAGGAGTATCTCTGAATCCAGTAAATTAAATCAATACTTAATGTCTGTGAACTTTGATTGGCCCTTTGGGGTGAATCAAAAAACTTTCAGCCTCCACTGATTAAGCAGATAGACAATGAAAAATGGATATCGGTTGAGATTTGCTCTGTCCCTCCATATACTCTTTTACTGGCAGAGATACTGGAACATGTGGTACTTGAAATCCACTTCTTTATTTTCCATATTAAACCACAACTGGTGTGAGGCAAATCCATAAGTCTGCCAAATGAATCAATTCAGCATTTGCAGAATTTAAAGCAAACCTGACAAATAAAGCTGAGAGAGTGAAAGCAGAGACACACTCAGAGCATGTGGCAAAGCTCCTACTGGTGAGAGCAGAGGCAGAACATACCCAAGACTACCTGCAGAACTGATGCAAAGCAGAAAGCAACTTCTTAGGATGGGATTTTTCAAGGAATCTAAAATGTCAGGCACCCCAATCCCACTGTAATTCAGCTTATCAGAATGTTCAAGCTGTTCCCTGAACAGCTGGGACCCAAAATTTCCATTACAGTTTTATTATTTGTTCCAGCAGAGCTCTAAACTTTCTCCGACACTGGCTGGAACTCACACTGCACTGTGTAACAGCAGTGATACTAACAAATATTTGCTAATACTTGCCAGTATTTTCTCTTACTGCTTTGTTAGTCTCCTTACTCTAAGCATCCATTTTTGATTACTGCTGCCACACTTGGGCTGATGACTGAAATTAACAGTCTGCCTGTCATCACCGGGCTTCATACAGATCTTGCAGAAAGTGCAGAGGCAAAGGCAAAGTTGTTCTGGTTGTCTGGAAAAAAATTGCAGGCATTATCACTAAGTTTAAAGACACCTATCATTGGAAAATGCCAGCTACAAATTAATTTCCATGTTGTCCTGTTCTGATGAATAGGCAGTGGTTTGGGTTTATTCCACTTGCTTGTCCCTCAAACCATCAAGTAACAGTTCTCCTTGCCAGTCAGTGTCCTTTTTCCCACTTGGCAAACTTTTGCTCACCACTGCATCTCCTTCTGTGCAAGAAGCTGGCATGCAACTGCTTGGTTTTGAGTTCTTCCTTATTTTTGTTAGCATAGTCTATGGCAGCTCAGCTTTGGGAGCCTGGTTAAAGTCCTTCCAGTGACCATCTCTCCTGACACCTCACTTGTCCAGCAGCAGCATAAAAGCTGTCCCATACACAGGCAGATTTTAAATACCCATTCAGTGGAAGGTGGGTATGGCTGAGCACAGTTCTGGTGGTAGTCAAGGCAGTAACATTTTGGTTCAGAGGAAGGAACCCAGCAATTCAGAAGTCCATTTCTGGCTACCATACTACAGCACTTTACCATAACACAATTGTTTCCTGGAGATACACTTTCCTACACCCTCAGTAGCAACCTGGCTGGGCTATAGCTTCTGTTAGGAATGGGTCTGATATGAAAAAGTAAACTGCATCTTTTTCAATACAATCAAGGATTGAGCCTCAGTCCTTCAGTTCCAAGAGCTGCCTTTGCTGTTGAAAGCAACAAAGATCAGAAATAGACTCTTCTCTCACATCTTCAAATCCCAAAGGATTATGTCAGAAACAGCAGGTGATCTCCAGTCCTGCTCTATCCTCTGCACAGATAGAAAAGGACTTAAAAGAAAGAAACTGAAATTTCCTCCCTATGCTTTTTTTTCCCTTCACTGCTTTTCAGTTTTAAAAAATGTGAATAAAATAATATAGATAAGGGGATTTGACACCCTTCAAGTCATAAAAACATACTAAAAAATAGGGAGGGGGGCTGGTTTACATAAACAAACAAATACATAACCACCGAAACAACAAAATCGACAAACAATAAATTGTTTTTGCCTTTTGGCTATTTTCTGATTTCATTTGAGATATAATAAAGCACTGGAACAGCTTGCTCAGAGCAGTCAGGAATCTGCCCTTGTGCTGAAAACAGTCCTGAGCAACCTGGTCTGAAGGTGCTGTTGGCCCTGCTCAGGGTGGGTGGCTGGACTAAATCACCTCCTGAGTACCTCTGGTACCTCTGCAATACTGCCACTGCTGTTGCACATTCTGTATTTATTTAAGCAAGATAACTTAAAAGAGTGATTATTTTTGTTCAATATTTTCAAGCAGGAGTACCACCAATATGAAGTAGGATCTCAAAGCGAGTCCTGAACCTCTCCTGGTTTGACCTCCACCTCATTCAGAGCTGATGAGAAACCACCATAGAGAGCTGCATTACAGATGTACTTGTACTACTTTAGCCACAGCATCCTGTATGGGCTGGACAACTCTCTTAATTCCCCCAAGTGTAAATCACTCTTCAAACTAATGGGCTAGAGAAATTATAGCAGGAGAATGTTATTACCTTGCAGTGTTAAGATATTACCCTTTAAGATATCTGAGCAACAGAAGTCTCTGATTTATCTGTGGAGAAACTGCCTGCACAAATGCTAAGCTAAAAGAGCTAATACTCATACAAATTTCAGATTTCATATCTGCACTAGGGAGGAAAAAACACTAAGGTATCCTGCAAGGAAGTCAATACATCACTGCAGACAACAAGTAAGCCTTGACTGCAGTCTCCATCTCCCTGCCTTGGACTCAGTCAATGAGTAGGATGACCAGACACTGCAGATAGGCCATGACAGTAAAGGAGCTCACAAGTCTCCCAAAAAATGTACAAACCTCATTTTCTAGGCCAGCACAATATTCATGGCTATCAAACTCAGCACCAGAGAGGGTGTTCTGTCCCCACCACATCCATATGGGGCACCCGTGGACTTGGAGCAGCATCGCTCTTTCCTCTGGCTATATCCCCAGGTCTGTGTCCAACCCACTTCCGATCAGGGCCAAATTCTTTTCTGCCTTTTCCTAAATTCATTACTTTAAAAGATCCATCAGCTTCTTATCCACACTTGTCTTTCCTCTCTTCTAATATGCAGAGGAAATGGCTCTAGATCTAAGAAGTACTTTTCTGGCCTTCTCTAGATCTCAGCCCTGTTCCCAGCCCTATAAAACACGCCTGTTGACAAAGCAAGCATTAATTCAGTGAATTGCTCTTTGCCATGCATGACTCATTCTGTTCACTATTATCTTACCTTTACCTTGATTTATTCCCTCCATTGAGAACTTCTCTCCCAGTTAAAAATTAAGTTTTTTGGACCTTTTTAATCCAGGCTTCTGAAAAGATCTCAGCACCCATGACTCCAAACAGCATTTCAAAAAAGTGTAATTCACCTTTAACTGCATGTATGAAAATCTGGAAGTTTTCAGACATGGCCAGCACAGCAAACAGAGGCAGGAATACATTTCAGCATTAGTGGCTAACCAGGAACTGCAGGAGCAGACCTCTGAAAAAAACCTTCTCTTTGACACCATCCATGTTTAAATGGCAATATTGACACAATTGTCTCACTCTTCTCTGTAACTGAGTGTTCCATTTCTGGTCCTTTATTACCAGCTTCAAGAATAATCTTCTGCCTTACCTGGCAGGGGAAGGAGGGCAGGCAGAAATCAACGTTTCTATTGAATGGGAAATTCTAGTAATTCAATCTTTTTTTCTTCTGTGCAAGAGAAAATAGAAGTGTTACAAGAAAGCCTTAGCTGCTTTTTTTTTCTTTTTTTTCTCCAGAATGAAAGAGTTGAGGAAAAAAAGCTGTTTCATTTTTATTAAACAGTTTCTCAATTGAAATTATTTGTTTTACCTTGCTGCCTGAAGAAGTTGCACTCCCTTCTGCTGAGCCAAATACACACCAACCATGCTAATCCTGTTCCACCAGGCCTGCCTGTGACACAGCAGACTCACTTCTCCCTCTTTCAGCAGGAGCACGTGGAAATGCTGCATGCCACTTCCGATTCCACAGAACTGGGATGATGCATCATCTCCTCACATGCCACACAGTTCTTGATACAGAAAACTTCCAAATGACTTGGGAAAGCGGCTGCACAGAAGACAGATCCACATTGACTGGGCTTCTTAGTCAGTACAAACCCCCTTTCATTTAAACAAAATTAAATACGGTAACCTCTGTTTTACTTGGTTTCACAACCTCTTTAAGTCTTTCATTAATATACCACAACATATATTGTTGTAAAATTACTTGCATCTTGGCTTTGTTACAGAAACAGGTAGAGTAGTAAACTAAACATGTCTCCAAGTCACAGTTAGACCTCATTCCACACTGCTGAGCCTCAGCAGAGCTGATCTTCGGCTGATATATGCCTTCTGACTCCACATTTCCAAGCTCATCTGTTTTGCCACACAATAACAATGTCAAGTCACTCAGATCCCTGCAAAGCACTACTTCACACAGCTTCCAGCACCCTGAATTTGATTTACTCTCCTTCTCAAGGATCTTAGCCTCCCCACTTCACCATGTGCTTGTAGAAACATCTCAGACTGCAAAGCAAAACTTCTATTTCTGTGGAAAACTATCTCCTCAGTAAGCAAGGAGGGGGAAAAAAAGGAAACCAAAATACATCTTTTTAAGTTATGTATAATTTTGCTGTCACCAAACATTTTAGACAAAACATGAAAGCGTGTGGCGTTTTCAGTGGTTTATCAAAAACTGCGTTGCCAAATACCCAGCAGTCAGAGCATTGCCATGCTTTTTGTTGAGAAATCAACCTTGCCCTGAAAGAAACCATGCCATTGTTCTCTACATTTATCCTGCTATGCCACAAGGCAGCTCCCAGCACTACCAATCTGTGTACCTGTAGAGTAGCCATTCCCCTGTTGAGACAGACACAGAGAGGTGTTGCTATTTTTCTTCCCATCACTGGGACTGCAGAGCCAATTGGAATGTCCCAATCTGGAGAGACCATTGAGCTCCTGAAAGTGGAGACAGAAAATAAGGAGGAAAGTAAACATTTGTTCTCCTTGGAGTTCTGGTACCGGCCCAAAACTTCTCTGCTTAGGCTTGGAGATAACAGAACGAATAAAGTCCTGCAGGAAGAGTGTTCTCCTATTTTATGTTCTTGCCCACTTGTTTGCTTCTCTATCATTAAATAATGACAAGAAATCAGATAGCTTTTTTTCCTTTACCTAGATGCACATATTTTTTGGCATAGCATTTCAGCTCTGCAAGTGTTTTCATGATCCATCTCCAGCCTGATTCTGCAGTTAGTGGTGTTGGTACAGTAAAGTTGCCAAAATGAAAACTTTGGAGCACTTTAATCATAAAGATACTAAGTTTTCCATCATCTGACAACTTCTATTAAATCTTTCACAGAACTCATTTTCCTGACTCAGGGCAACCACAAACTACAGTATTTAAGTTGTAAATTACAGCCTTTTATACTATTTAAAAGCCCAAATCACCTAATTGCTAAAGAGATTAAGTATTTAAAAATCATTTTTCTCTCCAGCCTTTCCCATTAGGATTAGCTGAAAATGAACCAGCACCCAGTGGATGTGTTTCCTCTATCATTAAAATGTGAGATCAATACAATGAAGATGAATATCAGCAGTTCTGAGTCACCCTTTTTGTGTCTCCTGGTTAACTGCTCCAAGCACAAAATGCAAATGTTTCCATTGCTTGCTACACAGGCTTCATCAACTCGAAGCCCACCTGAATGCAGTATATAAAATTCACTTGAACACAGTACCACTACCTGCCTGTGTAAAATTGAGTGGCCCAGGACAGGCGAACAAAACTGTGCAAAACAAAGGTTAAGTATAACACCACACAAGATCTTGATTAAGGACAGAAAAATAAAATTCATTTTTCTCCTCCCCTTTCTGTCCCTTTAAGCATTATTACTTTTTTATTTTTATTATTAAGAAAAAATAGTGGCAGGGGCAAGAAACAAAAACATGACAAATCAGGACAGATAACATCTTTTTCCCTTTTCACAGTTTGAAGTTTGAAAGGGGAGAAAAAATGGTTAACTTTTTCTAGCCCTTCCTTGTTAGAAATGATTCTCTAACTTGACTCACATTTGCACGTGCTCTCTAACAAGCATAGCAAGAAGAAATTGTTGACCTTGTAAAAGCATAACCTCTAAAAGCAGATTGACAGAGACTTTTCTTGAGCTAGGCAGGCCCCTCTTAATACAAGTTTCACATGGTTAAGAACAGCAAAAAGCATAGGACTGGTCACACTTGGTCAGAGCAAGGATGCGCCTACAGCCACAGATGCTCTTGTATGGAAGCCATCTCCCATCCATCACCTTAGGCATCCATTAACAAGCAGGTATGGCATCTTCCTCATGGTCCATGGCTGACAGACGACTTCTGGTGGTCTCCAGGACTTTGAGTCAAATGTTGTTTTATGTATTTAGCAAGTTTCAGTCAATTTATTTTCAATAAAGCTCAAACAGTTCACTAAACAGTGAAAGTTTTCGTTGCCAATAAATGGCAACCACTGTATCAGGTGGCAATTGACACTGCAGATAAATTTCCATGAAGAGCTATCTCCTCTTGCTTTCAGCTGAGGTCTCTGTGGTTTCCCCAGAGGTGTTGCCTGGGGTTGTAATTTAGCACTTAGGACTGGAATAGTGGGGAGCTGGGGTGAAACACAGCAGAGGAACGTGGGTGGCACCAGTACTTCAGCTTCAATATCAGTCTGTTGCTACATGATTTCTGCTAGTGTAAAATCACTGAGACACACATCTGGCTGGAGGTGTAAGTTGAGTGGTGAGATACATATTTTTTAGATGGGGGAATGGCATTCAGACAGCACTCTAATTTGATCTCTTAGCCAATGGCAGCAGCAAAGAATTTAATCTGTATGGTAAAAGAGATAATGGTCCAAAAGGGGATCCTGCAGCCCATGGGGGTCCCCAGTAGAGCAGAACACCCAGTGTAAGGATCCCCTCACCAGAGGAGGTGAATGCCCACAGGAGACTGTGGTCCTGTGAGAAGCCCACACTGGAGCAGGCTCCTGGCTGAACATGTGCCCCCCTGGAGAGAGGAGCCCACTCTGGAGGGGAGGAGTGGTGACCCCACAGGGGACCCATGCAGGAGCAGCCTGTTCCTGAGGGACTGCAACCCCAGGAAGGGACCCATGCTGGAGCAGTTCGTGAAGAACTGCAGCCTGTAGGAAGGATTCACATTGGAGAAGTTCTCAAAGGACTGTCTCCCAGTGGAAGGGACCCCATGCTGGAGTAGGTGATGTGTGAGGAGTCCTCCCCGTGAAGAGGAAGCAGCACCAATGACAACATGTGAGGAACTGAAGCCTCCATTCCCATCTCCCTATGTCACTGACGGGGGAAGGAGGTAGAGAAAAATCAGGAGAGAAGAAGAGCTTGGGAAGAAGGGAGGGGTGAGGGGGTAGGTGTTTTAAGATTTAGTTTTTATTTCTCATGATCTTACTCCAATTTGATTGTTAATAAAATTTTCCCCAAGTCAAATTTGTTTTGCCTGTGACAGCAAGTGGCGAGCTGATCTCTCCTGACCTTATCCCAAGACACAAGCCTTTCCTCATATTTTCTCTCACCTGCCCGGGTGAGGAGAGGAGCCACAACATGACTTTGGTAAGCACCTGGTGCCCAGACAGGGTCAACCCACCACACTATAGGATGAGCTGCCAAGGTTAGCAATTATCTCAGCAGAGGTGAGCACACTGGATGCTGCCTGAATGCTGCTGAGCTGGGGGTGTTGGAGCAGCAGGAATATACCAACATGACTTTTGAGCTAGTAGGATTTTCTTGTTGCTCATTATGTTCGAGCTCCACAGAAATGTAATTTCCCAGGGGTCTGGCACCTCAGTCAAGACCATGTTTCTGAACAAAAGAATGACTTTAGCATAAGTACTTCCTTATAGTAGTGACCCTGCAGGAGATGAAAGCTATGTTTCTGGTGTCAATTCATTAATAGAAGGCCTTTATGCCAAACTACAGCTACTTGAATGGGTTTCCCATAGATTGTTCACCAAGTGTTGGGATCACAGCAGGAAACTTATTAGATGTGACCTCATCAGAGGGGAGAGAAAGGTGAGAAAAGGTGATAGATTCATGAAATCAATTTAGACATGTATAGCTGATATTTAGAGAGTGAATTTTCTATACATGTTCCCTATTTTTAATATGCCTCCTTCACAGTAGAAAGTATTTTCTTCTACCTTGCCTCCCAGGGTTTGTCTTTTAAGAACTTGCCTCAAATTGCCTGAAAGCAAAGCAATCAGCTATTTTTTTTGGTGAACCACTGACTTTTTTCATACCACTCTGGTAATGAATGACTTTGAAATGGGAAGAGAGATCAAAGACTTCTGCTAGGCACAGGGCAGTTGGGGTTTTGGAAGAATGTCTCAAGTATTCTCCTCTGTCTGTGTGTGGTAGGAGATACCCTGTGTAGTGATTAGCAGCATGTTGTGTGTTGCCCCATTGTTCCCCCCACTATCAATCTCAAGAGAGAGGCAGAGCCACACTCCTTTAATGCCTGGGAGATAATCACACTCTTGCCACCAGTGGGAAAACACTTTCTCCTNAAGTTGAGTGGTGAGATACATATTTTTTAGATGGGGGAATGGCATTCAGACAGCACTCTAATTTGATCTCTTAGCCAATGGCAGCAGCAAAGAATTTAATCTGTATGGTAAAAGAGATAATGGTCCAAAAGGGGATCCTGCAGCCCATGGGGGTCCCCAGTAGAGCAGAACACCCAGTGTAAGGATCCCCTCACCAGAGGAGGTGAATGCCCACAGGAGACTGTGGTCCTGTGAGAAGCCCACACTGGAGCAGGCTCCTGGCTGAACATGTGCCCCCCTGGAGAGAGGAGCCCACTCTGGAGGGGAGGAGTGGTGACCCCACAGGGGACCCATGCAGGAGCAGCCTGTTCCTGAGGGACTGCAACCCCAGGAAGGGACCCATGCTGGAGCAGTTCGTGAAGAACTGCAGCCTGTAGGAAGGATTCACATTGGAGAAGTTCTCAAAGGACTGTCTCCCAGTGGAAGGGACCCCATGCTGGAGTAGGTGATGTGTGAGGAGTCCTCCCCGTGAAGAGGAAGCAGCACCAATGACAACATGTGAGGAACTGAAGCCTCCATTCCCATCTCCCTATGTCACTGACGGGGGAAGGAGGTAGAGAAAAATCAGGAGAGAAGAAGAGCTTGGGAAGAAGGGAGGGGTGAGGGGGTAGGTGTTTTAAGATTTAGTTTTTATTTCTCATGATCTTACTCCAATTTGATTGTTAATAAAATTTTCCCCAAGTCAAATTTGTTTTGCCTGTGACAGCAAGTGGCGAGTTGATCTCTCCTGACCTTATCCCAAGACACAAGCCTTTCCTCATATTTTCTCTCACCTGCCCGGGTGAGGAGGGGAGCCACAACATGACTTTGGTAAGCACCTGGTGCCCAGACAGGGTCAACCCACCACACTAGAGGATGAGCTGCCAAGGTTAGCAATTATCTCAGCAGAGGTGAGCACACTGGATGCTGCCTGAATGCTGCTGAGCTGGGGGTGTTGGAGCAGCAGGAATATACCAACATGACTTTTGAGCTAGTAGGATTTTCTTGTTGCTCATTATGTTCGAGCTCCACAGAAATGTAATTTCCCAGGGGTCTGGCACCTCAGTCAAGACCATGTTTCTGAACAAAAGAATGACTTTAGCATAAGTACTTCCTTATAGTAGTGACCCTGCAGGAGATGAAAGCTATGTTTCTGGTGTCAATTCATTAATAGAAGGCCTTTATGCCAAACTACAGCTACTTGAATGGGTTTCCCATAGATTGTTCACCAAGTGTTGGGATCACAGCAGGAAACTTATTAGATGTGACCTCATCAGAGGGGAGAGAAAGGTGAGAAAAGGTGATAGATTCATGAAATCAATTTAGACATGTATAGCTGATATTTAGAGAGTGAATTTTCTATACATGTTCCCTATTTTTAATATGCCTCCTTCACAGTAGAAAGTATTTTCTTCTACCTTGCCTCCCAGGGTTTGTCTTTTAAGAACTTGCCTCAAATTGCCTGAAAGCAAAGCAATCAGCTATTTTTTTTGGTGAACCACTGACTTTTTTCATACCACTCTGGTAATGAATGACTTTGAAATGGGAAGAGAGATCAAAGACTTCTGCTAGGCACAGGGCAGTTGGGGTTTTGGAAGAATGTCTCAAGTATTCTCCTCTGTCTGTGTGCGGTAGGAGATACCCTGTGTAGTGATTAGCAGCATGTTGTGTGTTGCCCCATTGTTCCCCCCACTATCAATCTCAAGAGAGAGGCAGAGCCACACTCCTTTAATGCCTGGGAGATAATCACACTCTTGCCACCAGTGGGAAAACACTTTCTCCTATGTGTAACAAAACCAGGTAACTCCATACTTTTCACCAGCTCATCTTTAGCCGTGATGTCCAGTATGCCTGGGAAGATCTTGTGATTGAGCTTTTGACCATGTCTTTTTATACCTGCCTCCTGCACACTCTTGCAGGGGTTTGTCCACCTGGAAGGTGTCCCTGCCCATGGCAGGGGGTTGGAACTAGATGATCTTTAAGGTCCCTTCCAATCCAAACTATTCTATGGTTCTATGATTCCATGATTGTGGCTCTTTCTTGTGTTGTGCTCATCTGTGTGGTCTCATCTGGCTTTTACATTGAAGCTGTACAGCAGCAAACAGTTTGCATAAAGAAATTTAGATCCCATTTTGTTCCCATTTGTTTTTAAAAAGCATCCTCCATGAAAGAAATATCCCAGTCTGAAATTGGCCCATGGCAATGTGTGGCAGCAGCTCTCAAAATCTTCCCTCTGAACTGACAGATCTGTCTAAATTGGTTGCATAAAGAACTGGGAACTAGGGAGCATTGAAGGAGACCTGCAGGTCGCAAGCAAGTTGCAGAGCTGACCACAATAGCTGGCAGTCCAATGAACCGAAGAGTTCCTAGCTCCAAACCTTCCTGCTAATAATGGCCCTTTCAGGGGCTTGCTACTCCTATGGGTGGTAGAGGGTACAAAGGTTGTTGCCTTTTTTAAGTGCAGACAGTTGCAACAACACAGACATCTAGTCACACACTTTTTATGTGATAACACTGTGTTATAAAATTCAGTGCAATGTGCTCCATAACCAAAGTGAACTGAATAGAATGTATTTTATTCACACAAGGGACTGCTTTTCATCTCTCTCCCACTGCCATCTGCCCCAATGTTCTATCAAGGTTTTTTTCAAAAATACTGCGTTTTTCTTTTCCATAACGTCTCAGATTTCAGTGATTGTGCCATCATTTTAAAAGCATCCACCTTGGGAGAAGCGCTGGCTGCATCAGAAATGCGGAGCTGAGGTTCAGCAGACACGATTTCTAATTCCAGCCTTGCCATTGCTTTACAAATACAAGCAAGTCATAGAGACATGCTTGAAAAATTACGTCCCCATTGCACACAGATAAAAAACTTTACAAAAAAAACAATATATCTTCAGCTGGAGGTCTTCAAAAGAGGTTTTTTTCAATGGACACATTGGTTCCAGATTTAAAAACTAGCATGCATGTATGAGTACAGGGTAGAGGTGGAAGAGGGTACAGAGAAGGGACCTTATAAAATAGAGGAAAACTACAATTTTAATCCAGAGTTTCCAATTGGGAAAGTGCAAGAATTGCATCAAAACTACTTTTTGCATGGAAAAAATGAAGTTTTCTTCTAAAACTTGCAATTTTTCACCTGTAAACATGTCTTCAAACAGTTCTCATGCCCAATATATCAGTGGTTGAAAAGATACAGATTGCAAGCAGCCTCTGTCCTGCAATAAGTACTATATTTACACTGTTGCAGGCTTCTATTTGTTGATAAATGAAGAGGAGTAGGTAGGACTAAAGCTGAGGACTTCATGCTGAGTACTTGATATCAAGCTGATAGACCATTATGATCTAAATAACTAAATATATTAAAGTCCCATTACTTAACGCTAATGACAACGCGAGGGCGTAATTGCTAAACAGCCTCTGTCTTCTCAGACATCAGTACTCAGCAGATTACAGGAACAGAATTTCAATAATCACTAATATTTTTCTTCTAGGCTTCAACAACATGCTATGCTTACAAAAGACAAAATGCAATTCGGTTCAGTCCCGCCAGTTCCCCATCCCTCCCAACAGCTGTGCAGGGGGCTTATCAGGGCCCTCCCTGTGTCTGTTCAATTACAGATAATAACTGAAGGTATTAATCACACATTTACAAAATCTTCCACAGCTGGGGACACCCTGCAAATTATGTGATCCAAGGTACATCCACCTATTTATGTTGCTATGACTATGTTGTCCTGGGTCTGAAAGAAAGATACAATCAAACAATTAATGGATTTTCACATTTAGTGGGCTGGGCTTTCAGTCTGGCACAGTAACTTAGTTGCCAATGACCCTCTCCTGACTTTCATTTTTCCTTACTGCTGTTGGAGAGAGTGGGAAAACTCATGCCCGGAACACTTAGGAGCATGCTTACCACTAAAATAAAACACCTGGTAGAGCTGCTCTCAAGTCACACCATTCACCACCAGCTATGGTAAGCTATTTCAAGTAGTGTGGTATCACTCTACCAAGTTAACCCCTACACTAGGGAACATACTTTTCCCTCATATTGGATGAATTAGAAACTTAAAATTTGAAGTTTGAGGTAGTCCACATTAGGTAGGTAGCTACCCAATGTTGGTGACCAAAGGTCAGGGAAAGTTTTAGTTTGCAAATCTAGCCCTGGCACCAAAAGAGAGGCACAAGAACCTGAAATATAATTTTAAAGGCAGTCTAAGATGTTGAAATAACAAAATTGGGTTAGATAACAGAAATAGTTGCGAACTGAAAATCCAACTCCCTTAAGTTTCTGGTAAATAAAGATTGGGACACAAGACTAAGTGCATGATTCCAGTGGTGTAACAATAGAAGATCTCACAAGAGCAACATTTTCAGAGATGTCCCCTGTTAATAAACTTTATTCAGTGCCTGGGTTTTTTAAAACCACCTTTGTCAAAAAACCCAAGTGTTTTCCATGTTGCAGAGCCTTAGACTGAGAGCAGACACATTCATATCTGAGTCATTCAATTGCTTCTGTTTCCCCGTTGCACAAGTGACACCACTTTACTTTTCAGCCCTGTGGAGAAACAAGTTACAGGTGCAGGACTGAAGGCCAAATCAGGGCCACTGCAACTGAAGCTGAACAGACTTTTGGATTTCAATAAGACTTCCCTCTTTACCCACAGAGGAAACAGAAAACATCATACTCTCAAACCATGTCATTGTCACAAGACTGCTCTTAGGGTTTGTACTTTCATGAACAACATAATCCCCCCAGCTAGAGCAGAGGAGAAAGCATTTGATGGACGTAAAAGGAGGGCAATTCATCAAATCCAGAGCAATTAATGGAAATTGCCTGTTAGGACAGCTGAAATACTCTCAGTTTATATGGAGGCCTCACTGGTCTCCAGCAGCCAGCCTGCTAAGACATCAAGGAACTTTAAAGGCCATCTGAGAGAGAGCCATGCCACAGGTGGCAACATTGAGTCAGCTTGGGTCCTTGCCTGCTCAAGTGTTGAGATTAAGGACAAGCTTTGCCACTGCTTGAGATGGAGGGGAAACAAGCCCCAGTGGTCCTGTGCCACGTATGTGTGCATGTCCATGCCCACAGCCTGTAGCCCATATACCTACTCCAACCCAGATGCTCTATATTCCTAATTTTTCTCCTTATTAAAAAAAAAAAAAAAATTCCTTTGAGCAAAGAAATATCCAGCCTTCCTCAGGCCTGTGTTTTCACAGTACCTTAAAGAGAAAAATGGTATTTATGACTGCAGATGTTCGGATAGAATAGGGCAGATTCAGGAGGAAAGAAGGGGATACACATAGCAGGTTTTTCTCCTCCGTTCGTTCTGCACACACCCCACCAAGCCTCACATTGTGAAGCAGCTGTACCCTTCCACATCCACACCATGCTGCCTGGAGCTTTGCCTTCCAGATACAGTAAAAGCAGACAGACGAGAGCCTCAACTGCTGCTGACAGGCTACGCTGAAAAATACCTGTTAGCAACAGGGGGCTCTCATGGCACTACATACATTAGTCCTCAGCTCTGCCTTGTGAAAGGTTCTCTGAAACAGTTTTCAGCTTCTGTGGAGATGATCAGTTATGCCTCTGTTAATATCATATTTAACAGCTCCATTTGCTATAGAACATAAAGGAAAGGTTTACACAAAGAAGCTTTTTCTTCAGAGGGAAAGGCACTGGAATCTCTCCTCTGTGCTGTTTCTACAGAACAAGGCCATTTTGATGAGCACTGAGCAGCAGCCAGTGTGAATTCATGTTAGCTGATGAGCAGAAATAATCCTGAAAAAAAAAAAAAA
>VZTH01017683.1:829843-897271 GCA_013397815.1 Aleadryas rufinucha | reverse complement strand
AAAAAAAAAAAAAAATTCCTTTGAGCAAAGAAATATCCAGCCTTCCTCAGGCCTGTGTTTTCACAGTACCTTAAAGAGAAAAATGGTATTTATGACTGCAGATGTTCGGATAGAATAGGGCAGATTCAGGAGGAAAGAAGGGGATACACATAGCAGGTTTTTCTCCTCCGTTCGTTCTGCACACACCCCACCAAGCCTCACATTGTGAAGCAGCTGTACCCTTCCACATCCACACCATGCTGCCTGGAGCTTTGCCTTCCAGATACAGTAAAAGCAGACAGACGAGAGCCTCAACTGCTGCTGACAGGCTATGCTGAAAAATATCTGTTAGCAACAGGGGGCTCTCATGGCACTACATACATTAGTCCTCAGCTCTGCCTTGTGAAAGGTTCTCTGAAACAGTTTTCAGCTTCTGTGGAGATGATCAGTTATGCCTCTGTTAATATCATATTTAACAGCTCCATTTGCTATAGAACATAAAGGAAAGGTTTACACAAAGAAGCTTTTTCTTCAGAGGGAAAGGCACTGGAATCTCTCCTCTGTGCTGTTTCTACAGAACAAGGCCATTTTGATGAGCACTGAGCAGCAGCCAGTGTGAATTCATGTTAGCTGATGAGCAGAAATAATCCTGAAAAAAAAAAAAAAGCAGCAAAGAGGGGCAAGGTATAAGAGAAGCCCGTGCAATTTGGGTTGAAAACCTTGGGAACTTACTGAAGTTTCTCTGCAAGGAGATTAGATCTTCCAGCGCCTCAGAGAAACTGAGCCTTTATTCAGAAAGGCTCAGTCACAGGTTGTCACCTGTCACTATCACAAAAGGCATTATACACCCTCTACCAAACAGAAACATTAGCAGGACTTACAAAAGTGAACACATGCATCTGAAATTGCAGTTGTGCCCTAAATAATATCCCCACCACTAGGAGAGTCATTTACACATTACATGTAAGTCTTGCCTTCACCTATGTCAAATCCACACTGAAATATGTCCACTTAGCAAAAACCAGCCTTTCTTTCACCTTATGTTTCTAAAAATCATTAGGAATTTGACTGAGATTCTCACAATGGTTTCCGTTTTTCTGAAGTCTCCTACCCTTGGATTCCTGTGATTACATTAAAAAAATCCAATTGCAGCTATAAAAAAAAAGTACAAATTTACACAGGGACAGTGAAAACATTTTTTTATATTAATAAAAAATCCACGCTCTTGCAACTTCCTCCTGAATATGTATAGGCAGGGAACAGCTGAGGTGTGAACATTGCCATGTGGCAAGGGAAAAGAACAGAGCTCTCAGCGCTATCACACATGGCTTATTCAGACAAAGGTAAGCTAACTGCTATGAAACCAGTCTCACAGCTGAGGTACATAGCAAGATAAAAGACCTTTCTCCCTTAGATTGAAAGGCATGTACTGAAGTCATCTAGGAAGTTGTGAAAATCATTACCTCCAAATCTGACCAAGTGAACCTGAGAGAAAAATCAACCTAATGCATCCAAAAGCATTTTTAAGCACTGCTTTACTACCATCCCAGTGATTAACACTTGCTGCTTATTTTTCCTCTCCCTTTCCTGGTCTTCTGATTTTTTGCTATTTGCTAGTCTTTGTTCCTTGCAGATACATCTGTGCAGACGGCACAGAAGCAGAAAATTACCTCATCTCCGTGTGCAACTCAGATAGCTGCAGCCACAACCACCCAGGCTGGGAGCACAGCCAGAGCACAGAGAGGTTAGCTGCTGTGATACAGAAGGAACATCTACAGCTACTTCCAAGAGCATAACAACTCTTGGAAAGTTAGGTTTTCCAAAATGGCTAGGAAGACTCTTTACCCTGGGCCAGGTTATTGCTGAACTAATATCTTGGTTTTATGTCTCCTGCTTGGTGACAGCAAGAGCCAACAGCAGTCACTGAATTCTGCTGGAAAGGAGAAAGGTCAGTAGACAGACTCACTCCATGGCAGCTCCCATTACCCTACAGTGTGGTGACTTTGGTGGCTGCAAAAGTAAATTCATTTTTGTCTCCAGTACTGCTGGAAACAGAAGTAACTAGGGAAGCTGAGCTCCACAAGTATTATTTTACAGAAACCCAGTGCGATGCAGAGAACAGGTTTTCTTGGCTCTAACTTAAGTCAAAGCCACAGAGTGACTGATGTCCTGTTAGAGGATAAAAAAAATTTCTTCTAGCAACAGCACAATGTCTGAGAAACTACTTTTCATCAGAACTCTGTACCAGAACCTTTTTACTATTAACTAAGTTTAATTGTAGGTTCTGTCATATTGAGGTGTAGAGCAAAGTTGTTACAAGATGGATCTGTCAGAACAGAGGCAATTTATCTAAGAGCTTTCCTGCATCTGCCACTGATAGAAACCAGAAGTCACAAGGACTAAGAACTGAATAATAGAGCTGAGTTTAAAAAATAACAATAACAACAAATCAGACTTCGGACAAGTGCTCACATTTTGCCCAGAAGTGAACAAAATTCCAATTTGGTGTTGGAAAAATATTTAATTAATTTATTAAATTAATATTTACCATTTGCCAGTAATCTCAGTCACCTCTTGATATCAGTCTTTCCTAGACCAGAGTCTCAGGGAAAGCAAAAAGTCAGGCAACACAGTCCCAGAGATGGTTTTCTTGAAATAGATCAGTCCTACTGAGCAAAAAAACCTCCAGACTTTCATGGTAGAGAGATGCACATGGCCCTTGAGGCATCATAACCCCTTTAAATATATGAACTGACTTTAAAAAAAAGCCAAGAGAACAGCAGTAGGTTACATGATAAAGGCTGGTCTGCACACACATAAAACAGTACAGACACGCAATGGCAGGGTACACTTATTACAGAATGCAGACATTTGGGGATCATACAGGACTTAAGGGATGTTTATGAGAAGAGTTGAAAGCAGGGAAAAGGATGGATCTAGGGCATTTGGAAAGGGAACAATTGTGGGAAAATAGAGGGGGATAATGGAATAAAAGGGAGCAATCTAATGTTAACAGTGCTCTGTACACTTCTCTGTCAACACCCTGCTGCTGATTGCCACAATCTGTCTTATTTTCTCATCAGATTACAGGTTTTTTTCCTGTTTTTCTGGGTGAGGGATTCTTGTTTGTGTGTTCATGTGCGTGTAGGGGGGTCTGCAGTGCCAGCAACTGAAAAGACTGGAGTTAATGAACTGACGTATCAGCAACTGAAGTGGTACCTTCAGTCACAGGGATTCATGAGTCTGGGGTGCCAGTCTGCAGAGAGTGAAGGTCTAACACCCCGCTGGTTCCAAAAAGCGTCTTAATACATCCTGAAGACAAACATCACCTTTGATTTCACTGTCTTGTCACAACATAGTATTTGGACCTCCCTACCTACCTACAGGGAGATGAAAGGGAGTTGCACACTTTCACTTGTGTTTCAATTCAATTACTTGATTATTTTAAGGGAAAATGAGGATTCAAATATCAAAGGCAGCTTTCACATCACAGTCTTTCCCCTTATGAATCTTATGAACATGTAATCAGACGCTATCAGATGCTCAAGTTGTCTCCTTTGAGAATGATACTGTACATAGCCACACACAGCTTTCAAAATTTGACCCTTTATGTGAAAAAAGTATAGCTAATTAATATTATGAAATATTCAAATCCACTATGAAATGCTTAAACCCCCCTATCTTTGCCATAACAGAACAGAAACCATTTAACACACCTATAAGGAGAATCTATCAATTTGCTTTTTCACTGTTACGAAAAAAACCCCCAAAACATAATATTTTATTCACGTAAAATAATTTTGGTTTTCCACAGGGATGAGGGGGAAGCCATACATGTTATTCAATCTAAGTAATTTTTTATTATTATTGTTATTTTTAGTTTGGCAGTTGAACCCAAAAATCAATTACTTGTACACTCCTGGATGACAGTTGAAAAAGCAGCTTCTAATCTTGTGTCAGTAAAGGCTGTTGCCATGAGCAGCAAGATCCTCTGACTGACATGTAACCAGAGGCTTTCAGAATAATTTGACAGCTATTTTTCTTTAAGATTTTTTTTCCTCTAAGTTTTCTGTTTTGTTTTTCTAACAGGGAACTCGCTTATTATCATTTACACACAGCAATTCCTCTCTCCAGTACATTAGCTGAAAATCTACTTGTTTAATTAAGCTTTAGGCTGCAAGCCTTCTGTTCTTTCACTTTAATAGACTGAGAAATGGAAGCACAGTCTCTGCAGGTTTTACCTTATATATCATCAGGTTGTTGACTTCTTAACCAGATTACCAGCTACAAGGCATTTTAGATACAAGGCCTGGCTGACTGGAGACACAGAATCACAGAATATGCTGAGTTGGAAGAGTCACACCGTGTGCCTGAGAGCACTGCCCAAAAGCTTCATGAACTCTGTTAGGCTTGGTGCTGTGACCACTTCCCTGGGGAGCCTGTTCCAGTGCCCAAACACCCTGTGGGTGAAGAACCTTTTCCTGATATCCAACCTAATCTTCCCCTGACACAACTTCAGGCCATTCCCTTGAGTCCGGGCAGTGGTCCCCACAGAGCAGAGATCAGTGCCTGCCCCTCCTCTTCCCCACACAAGCAAGTTGTAACTGCAATGAGATCTCCCCTCAGTCTCCTCCAGGCTGAACAGACCAAGTGACCTCAGCTGCTCCTCACACAGCTTCCCCTCAAGACCCTTCACCATCCTTGTGGCCCTCCTCTGGACACTCTCTAACAGCTCAATGTCCTTCCTGCATTGTGGCACCCAAACCTGCACACAGGACTCGATGTGAGGCTGCCCCAGTGCAGAGCAGAGTGAGAAGCCACAACCAGCCTGCTTCTAAAGAATATTGATAATAACATTATTCTCAGAAGGAAGGAGACTATTTACCCTGAACTAACATAGTTGAAGATAAGTAGGGTTTTTTGTCTAATTAATAAAGAGAAGAAATTAAGCATCTTTTTCTGAATTCCTGAATTATGCTGAAAATATGCCATTTTCTCTAAATATGTGGTTTTTTACAGCAGTTACCTTCACTGAATGGTGCTCTGGAAACACATGGGAAGGGATACTGCTGCAGGATGCAGCATGGTGCCAGGTACCGAATATTGTGTAACAGCAAGAGAGAAAGATGATGACTTTGAAGTGACCAAGTGGGGCCATTTTGCATGCTTCTGTTTTGTTTGACATGTCACACACCACCACCTTTCTGTGTAGATGACAGAGCTACAGTGAAGTTTTAGGGTTAAGTGAGGTAGTGCTATATAAAAAATTAAAGCAAAGTGGCAAGAATATTGTTGGGGAGAGGTTGTGGGGGGTTGTGGTGTAGTTTTGGTTTGCTTTTTTTAAGTTAAGGCTCTTTTTACCTATCTTGAATTATTTACAAAAGTGCAGGGCACTTGGAATTTACCACCTATACTGAAAATTTGCTAGACTTTTAAGAGTAACGAGTAACAGTCATGCAGTAGCCATAAGGGGGGGGGGGAAAGGAAGCGCATGATAAATGCATCAAAATATATCAAGGCACAGAAAAATATAATTATCATTGTTACACGGCCTCCAAGTACCAACAAGATCTTACCAAATCATGAAAAACTCTGAGCCCCAGGGCTGCCAGATGGCATCAATGCCAAAACTCCCCTGTACTCTCTGTTTTTCCCTTATTGTACGCAACTACCTCCACTCCAAGATTTCATTGTGCCAGACCCTCACATAGCAAGAGACAGTCTCTGCTTCAGCTATCACACCCATAAGAGAGCAAATGAGCCAGGAGAATGTGGCAGCAGGGGAGGGAAGGCAGAGGCTGAGACAGGAGTGTAGCACAGCTTCTCCTCGTTAGCACTGCCCAGCAGCATCGTGATGCTGATGCAGTTGCATCGCTCTCCCCACAGCCCCTTCTACTCACGGTCCAGGGAGCAGCGACACATGACTGGAAACAAGAGTAGGCAAAACTATTTTTTTGAAGCTCATACCCCAGGAGCTTGACTGACATCTGAACTAGTTTTCTTTAACAAAAAGCAAGGGTTCAGAAGAAACCCACCCGCTAAGTACTGTGCAGCTTGGAGACAAAGTACTCAGTCTTGAAAGAAATAAAGCAAAGCGAAAGAAAATTTACTCCATCCCTTCATAATCTGCATTCCGTCCTCTTTCCAGCAGTTTTCTCTCCTTAATTCAAACTCTTTGCAACCTTTTACCAATGCAGGTGTAAAACAAGTGCAATTATTATGAGCATATTTTCATTCAGTACACTGCACATTATAAGTGTTCTTCTATCACCCTCAATAAATCTCATTTTGAGTGAGCAGACATGTAAAGAATTTTCATTGAAATTTAGGCTATAACAAAACAAAATTATATTCAACAAATCACATCGGACAAGATAGTCAAACACAGATAAGACAGCCCACAGCAGACCAGTCAACATTGATTAGTAGGTTTGCCAAATATATTTGCAGTAGATGGAAAAACAGAGAGCAAAATAAGTTGTCTTAGTTGAAGCACTTTATGCTTTTCCATAATCTTAAAAATAGGCAATGTAGGAGCAGTATGTTAGTATGCCACACATGCTTGCATCTGAGCACACAGAGTACAGATCTAGTGGGTTGAAGATGCACTGCTGGAGAGCAAATCCAGCCCTTAAAAATCCCTTCAAAACACAGCCCAGCACAAGAGATCACAGAAATGTAAAGTACCACTTCTGCAACACCACAGCACAGGAAATCTTGATCCGTATCTGTAAGGAAAAGTGACCCAAGAGCATCTATGAGACCAACAGCCAAAGGCTGCTGCAAGAGCCTGCTGCAAAGCAATTACCTCCCTCCCTTATTGTAAGGGAAGAGATGAAGCCCTGGGAAGCAGCAGGATGCCCATTCGCAATCAGCTCCTCAGTTCTTCTCTGCCCTTATTTCTCATGTTCTTGTGCACTGCTTCGCCAAATGAGCTTTTGGGTACTCAACTTGCAGGATATGGAAATTGACCATCTCTGCTCTAATCTTTTATCTAGGCAATTTTCAGAAATCTGAATTTGCACTGATAGGGAACAGTAAATAAATATTTGGTGGTAATTAAGAGAGAACATTCCATTTCTCTCCGTTCAAAACATTCCCAAGTATTCTCACATTAATAAAATAAAAGGCAAAAAGGCAATCAAAGATAACAGAACAGCTTCTATCCAAAGAATTCACAGTTAGAACAGGACTCTTCAGGCATGGCAAAGGGGATGGGGGAATGGAAGAAAACAAGAGGAGGCTTGGAGAAAGCAGAAAAGTTAAATAAGGAAAAAATGTTGTTCATAATCTCTCCCAATAAAGACACTAGGGGACACTGGGAAAATCCAGAGATGCTCAAATCAAAAGGAAATAAGAGGAGTTGGTTCTACAGCTGTGTGTAACACTTTCTTGAAACTCCCCATCACCTTATTCTTGCACCTCAATCAGCAGCATCACCAGCCATCAGTGTGTCCCCCCAGATTTCTGCTATGACTCCTGCTCACAGGGCCTTCATGAAACCTGCAGAGGCCAGGTCAGCCGGGAGCTGGGGCCAAGAGATCAGTTTTCACATCACTGACATTGCAGGACAGATGGCTGGCATCAGAAAAGCAATGTCCTGTGTAGGCAGGTAAAGACTGAGACAATCTCACCTCCCTTCCATACAGAACAGACCTGCTGATTAAAGAGTCCCTTTTTCATGGAGATAGCTCATTGTACACTTTACCTGAAAACGCACATGCTCCACTGGCACAGTGTGCTTCTGCATGTAGACAAACCAGAAGCATAAATACTGTAGAATGACTGGCCATATTGCACTCCAACAGTCTTTTCAGTTCAGCCAGAGGACAGACATCTCCTTGGTCATTCCTGTTGCTGAAGTTTTTCCTCTAACAATGTCTATGTTTGTAGACAAATGCATGCTTTTCATGTTCTTTCCTTCCAGACACACAGACTAGGGGTTTTTTTATTCCATCTTTTCTCCTTGTTTATAATCCCACTCATTCCCCTCTATATTGTTTTTGTACTCTAAATAGCATTCTCAGTCCTTTGGAACAGAGCAGCATCTGTGAAACTGAGTCACGTTCTGTTTACTTCTTCTCATGGGTCATTAATGAAAGCTGAGGAATACCTCACCCCTCAGCAGTCTCTCTCTTGCCTTCATCACACACAGTACACTGGTCTCTGTCATTTATAGTCCTCCTGACAATCTTCACTGGATCTCAGTCCAAATATATCTAAATTCATTTTCATAGTAGTATTTGGGAGAACACCACAACAAATGCTTCGGTCACACATCTACACGTGTGACAGCATAGGCGGCCCCATTGCCAAACAGGTACACCATAGAGGATTAGGATTATTTTGGATATCTTTTTCTCACCTAATGTCCTTTTCCTTTAAAACAAAACAAAGAAATCATACATACATATGACAGACCATACTCATCATACTGTTACAGTTCTCTTATACTTGGAGTTACTTTTGGTGGGGGTTGGGTCCTTTCTGTCCTTTCTATTTATTTGTGGCAGCCCTTCAGTGGATGGGATGGATTCAAATACAGGTCCGTAAGGAGAAAAATACTAATATATTTAAGTATATCAGTAGTCCTTTATTCATATATTAGTACTGCTTTATTCAATGGGTACTACTAATGTATTCTGAAATGTTTTGCACCTCTCTGTGAAATTCCAAGAGATATCTGGGCAAAGCCTAGGCTGATAAACTTGACATTGATTTAAATGTAGTAGAAACTGGTATGAAAAAGCAAGATAAAAAATACAGTCATATTGCTGATATTTTTCTATAGCCATTGAGGACTCCAGAATATTTGATTTAGCTTTACATAGCAATACAGAAAAATAAGTACCTTTGCGACTCATAACCCAGAAACTACTGCAGCAATAGAGCACAGAAAAAAAATATCAAGTGGTAAATGTTCAATGACACTGTGTCATTTTCCTTCAGATCATTATTAAATCCTCGCAAGCAGGATTCATGCAGTCCTGAAACTGGAAGACTTGTTAATAACAATGCGTCTGTTACATAGATGAATTCGATCTCAGAATAAAATGATTCATTTGAATTGTAGGGATTGTTAAACAAACCAAATGCATGATAAAATATGTCGGATGTAAGATGGGGAAGAATATGAAATCCTAAAATACGGTGCCATGGAGTGAATGACTAAGGACCACAAGACAGAAAGGGAACAAAAACTCCCCATAGTTACGGCAGATGGATAATCCAACTGCCAGGTCTTCAAGCAGGACATACAAGGCAGGATTGAGAAAGTGGCCAGAGAATTACCCAAAATGCTCTGTGTAATCCAGGTGTCCTTACTTAAGGGGAAGGGAGATATGAGTGGTATACAATATCAGCAGAATTCTAGGGAAGAAAACCCACACAAATAAGCTAAATTCTGGAAAAAGCAGAAAGGAAGTAAGAAAAAGTCTCTCCTGTCTGCATAAAGGGAATTTTCCCTGATAAGGGAAATCCTCACTGGAGAAACAAAGGTATAGAAACTGAAAGTGGAAAATTCTAGCTTAGAAATTAAAGAGCACAATTTAATTTTTGATCATTTACTATTTCAATAATTAATCCAAGACTCATGGGATGCTTCTGAAATTGCACCTTAGCTCAAAACAGAAAGCACAAACATGATAAAGGGCCCCATAAGGAGACATAAAACCCTTGGCCTCACAAAACAGTTGTAGAATTTTTTGGGATCTATTTTCAATAGAATCAGGTTTCAAAAGGAAACTACTTCACCACTAATAAGCTTTAAACTAAGACAATGCACTGGTTTAATTTCTTTTAATTCATTTCATTTAAGTGTAACCCATCCCTGCTGGCAGCTTTGCACAACAGAACTGTCACCATAGCAATCTATCACGTCATTTGAAACTGAGAGGTCTCTGCTAAGTTGGCACTCCAGTGAAAGCTACAGTGAGGGCACTGAAGGCTCTCCAAGCCTGATGCTGAAAGGAATCTACCATGGAAGAGAAAGTCACATATATCACTGCTGAAGCCAAGTCATCAAGATAAATGGTCAAAAAATAATCCAAATGATCTCACATTTTATTGTGCTCAGTTGTAGCTGAGGCAACCCAACCCTAAAAAGCTTAGTGGGGATCTCATCAATGATGAGAAAGTGAAGTCTCTGAAGGCTTCTGAGTCATTCCACACTATCATAAAAACCAGAGAATAAAATTTGTTTTGAAGTTTCCCAAGATTCTCAAAAGTTCACTTTTTCCTTTTGCCTCAAGCAAACACAATGAAACACATCAGCTTCGTACTCCAAACCCACCCCATGCTGGGCCCTCACTGCAGTCTCAAAGCTTCAATTCCCCTGCCTGTCTTGGCTTCTTCCTGCTGTTAACCATGTCCAGGCAGAGACACTCAAGTATCTGCTACCATAGGTGCCAAAGAAGACATCTGATGAAAGATGACTCCCTTAAAGAAGGGAAAACTATTTTAAGAAAATTCTGCTGCCCTTCTAGATTTACTTCAGTGACTGATTTTAATGTTTCAAGCCAAATACGTGCTTAATTTGCCTCTTATAGACTCTATCCATGTGTGAAGAATGCCAGCTGTGGATAGCCAAGCTAAAATAATCCCATGTCAAGGATTCCCACTGGAGCTGTACATGGTGGGAAAAGTAACATAGGCATTTTGAACACAACTCCCATGAAAAGATCAGAACTGGAAGAAATGGCAGACTAGAATTTCTCAGAAGAAAACTACTTGGCATCTGCTCTTGTTACAAGCTATCCCAAACTTCCCTAGTAGATCAGCTTCCCCCCTGAGGAGGGAATATTCAAACAATCCGCAAAAACATGACAACTACCAAAAAGATTGATCAGTGTTATCTCGACTATGTTTCAATACCAAATGTTCACTCTGAGTGTTTTATTTTCACCTCTGTTACATTACACATTAATGTCTGATATTGAAAAATACGATGAGCAAACGATGCCATGCTGCCAATTTTTATTTTGCATTCCCATTTGTGAACACAGTTTTTGACATTTTGTCTTCCTAAACCAAGTGAAAACAAATTCCTTAACTGGGAAAATGCAAATTCAATTGTAACTTTTGTCAAATTAAGGAAAAAACAGGAACATGCATTTCTTAAGCATTCTCATGCAAATGTGAACTGCAAGACTGATTTTCTGGCTCAGTTAAAGGCTCCAAACAACACTGAATACTGATTATATGCCTAGGCCAGAAAGAGCAAATGGGTTTAGCTGCTTTACTAATAGCAATCTAGCCTCTTTAGGAAAAGGTGCAGTGAAGTCTTGAAAATTCTTCTACTTAAAGATGGGAAGTCAGACTCGCAGAAAACTCAGACATGTTCCTTATGTACTGGGTATACCTCAGAACGTGCTGCTGCCTTATTTAATTTTTTTAAGCATTTCAAGAAACTGGGGTCTAATTCCTGCACAGGTCCCTTTGGTAATTTTGAAAATGTCAAGCAGATTGTAAGGTTCTGAAGCAGAAAGTGCATGTGGTAGGTAATATTATAGAACAAGGTCTATTACATGAGACTCTTCACAGTCATGTGATAAATCCCACAACAACAATAGCAAATGGGAGCCCAAACTTGTATTCAGCTAGCTTAACACTTTCTCTCACAGTGGATGCTAATAGAGCTTGTGCATGTTTGCATTTCCCAGCATTTTGGAAAACAAAATTCCTGGTTCCCAAGGCTGCAACTTAGCTCACCAGCAAGGAGATTGACATCAGTCACACGGAAAGGCCTTTCACCCTAACAGAAGCTTTCAAGGATGAGGACAGCAAAACCAGGGCATTTGCTTTAAGCCACGCAAAGTGGGTTTTGCAAGAGCTTTCAAAAAGCACTGCTCAGAAATCACAAAAGGAATACAGCATTTCCCTGCACAGCTCAAACCCAGTCAAGTCTCTTCACATTCGGCCTAGACAGACTCTATCCAAGCACTGCTACTTTGACTTTGGACGTGCCAATCTAAACAGTGCAGTCACAGATCTCCCCTGCCGCAGCAAAGGCAAGGTGCTAGTGAAGCGTGATGAGCCTTCCTAAGAGGATCTGAGATGCTAGTGAATGACTAATGGTTTGGTTATCTCCTGCTTTATTTTGCACATTTCTTAGATGGAAAGGGACGTGCTCCCTAGTGACGGAGCAGCCCAGAAAGGCAGCTGCAAGACCTCAGCAGCAAAAGCCTGCAGCTCAACGCCTGACAGCAGCTGCCACAGCAAGCTTAGAAGCATGATTAGAAATGCCCTCTACCAGTGCAGCAACCAAGGCTGGCTGTGAAAGTATCCCTTTCCAGCTTGTATATACTGGGAGGTTGGTTAGGGCAGTCCTGTCCAGGTCCAGGAGCTGGACTCAATGATCCTTGTGGGTTCCTTCCAGCTCAGGATATTCTATGACTCTATGCCAATGCTAAAATGGCATAACACAGACCAGCACTTGACAGAGCAGATTCACAGGGCAGGGGCAGAACTATGTCACCACCTGAGCTCAGCATGGGTCTGGGGAAGTCTCCTCCAGTCCTGTCAGCCAACCCTGACAGGAATCAAAGTCAGCCCTACAGCCAGGAGTCAAAGATGCAGTACCACAGCTCTGCAAGAGGCTGCAATTTAACTGTCTTAGCCTGTCCAAAAGAAATAGCTCAGTGCTGGGTGTCAGCTACAGGTAGTTTTTAAAATGTCCTTGTAATGTTCTCATAGAAAGCACCTGTCCCTTGTGCTGAAGAGATCGAAATGAACATTTCTGCTTCCTTTAGTTCTTTCAGGGAAAAGACAAAATCTGAAAGTTGGTTTGGGCTTTAACAAAGTGACTAAAAAGAAGCAAGTATCACCTTTCATTGTAGTCAGAGGCCAGTATTTCAGCTAGAGACATCAGATCAAATTTCTAAAGTATGCCTGGCTTTCACCAAAGGACATATATAAACAGTAATGTATGGGAGGTCTGACTGCACATAACTAGGAAATTAAAATATTCCCTTGAATGGCGCTACTAAAACATGCATAGATATATACATAAAACATGTGAATAGTCAGCAGAATTCAGAAACCTTTCAGAGGAACAAAATGAAACAGAGAGACCCTGTACAGTGAGGAGCTAGGATTTATCTGTATAGAGCTTATTTCACTGCAGAATTACTTACATCAGTTACTCCCCTGAAGGCTGTCTTGCTCTCTTGTCCAACACACATTGAAGAAGACCACTTTCCCACCCCAATTCCACCTGCTCTCCTTCTGTCTGAACCTCTGCTGTCATCTCCATACAACAAACTGGATCATAGTTTTCCTCCTTCTCTCAGGGATAAGGCACTTAAAAATTCGAATTTGTGTGAGCACAGCATGGGTTTGTTCCACTCTAGTAACTGACCCATGAATACCTGTTTAGAAAACAGGTACTGCCACTGCACAGTGTTTTTACTGAGAAAGGAAAAGCTGCGTCTCTTGGGGCAGCAGTGAAGCAAGCTTGGGATGTGGTTCACTAAGTACTTTGTGAGCTCTGCTCAAGCTCTCCAGTAGGCCAGCCAGCCCAAGGTAAGAGCACTACTGCATTTAAAACTGAGACCTCTCTCATTATGATCGAGTCATCTTCACAGTAAGAATGAGTGTTCCTAAGATATCGGAGCTATGCTGACTGGCACTGTACAGTACCCTAGGGGAGGAACCCTGTGGTGAAGTTAGCATCTCATTTAAGAGAAACGAGAACTATTTCAGGTAACTTTCATAAGCACAAGGTCCCCATCCTGTTCTCTACTCATCAGAAAAGGGTTATTTCTATTCCTCTCTTCAACTCAAACCCAACTGCATGAGATGTTTTACAAGCAGCTCATTATTTATTGTGCTTAACATGAACATGAATTTTCAGGATCATAAGTGATACAGAGGATGAGGAGGGAAAATACATATGCATTTTCTGACAGAAAGAGTACTATATAGATGGAAGACTTTAAGGCAAGAACTGCTTTCAGTACTATTAGTCAGCCCTACAGTATCGAGACCAGCAGTCTGCCCTCCAGCTCAATAGGAGAGAATGATTTACTCGTGTCCTACTGTAACACAGCCGTGTGGTGAAATGCTTTCACGGAGGAATTATGTGGGAATCTGTATAGTACAAGTGCCGTGTTCTCTGAAAAGGTTTGAAGCCACAGCAGTAGCCTCCATACCTCTGGCAGAGGCATTTAAAGCAATCATGAAAAAGAAGAACAGCAGTCCCCAAGTTCACACGTCCTTCTGTTTTCTGTGTTGAGGTCATAATTTTGATTTTTAAAGTCTTGCTTTACACAGATTCTTTTCTGCATCAGACCCATGACAATTGCCAATTTCTCTACCCAAGCAATTAGCACCACTGCTGTCAGTGGGGCACTGTTGCCCAGCGTATAGTAGAGGCAATTATCTTTAGCTATAAAATGGATTTGCACAAACATGCCATTGTACATCCTTTGTCACTTGCCTCACACTAGATCTCAGTTGTTTTTAAAGACATCTCAGCCCTTTTTTCTGTGCTATACAGTACCACATAGACACATTTGATTTTGTTCAACCCTTAGTCCTTGCATACTCAGAAAGCTTAGTTTCACACCTTCCCATTCATTGCTATTGCTTGAAGTGATGTACTGCAAGAGCAGCAGCTTTATGCTGAAGAGGGTTATTCTAATCAGGCAGTAGTGTCTTTTATAAATTAAAAAATCCACACATTCTAATTTAAACCATTAGCATGGCCTGTGGTTAGATGACATTATGTTGCTAATGGATCCACTGTGGAATATGACACCAGTTGTGCTGTCCACTGGGATTTACAGGCATATAATACACATGTTTATTTCGACTCTTAAAAGGCTGTACTAATGGCTTCAGCACTTTTGTGTTAAGTAATCGACATTCTCCCCCTTTGGCAGTGAATGCATATGTAATGCAATCCATGTTTTCCTGGGATAATTGGTCTCTCTTTCCTCAATCAGAAGTACGATGAAATTCCAAACTAGATGTGTGTTAGAGACAAGTTAGGTTTGCCTGTAGGTTGTGACTAGTTTTCTTTGGTTTCCTGTATTCAGAGAATGCCAGGTATTTTCAAAGTGGTTGTACTATTTACTGCTCATCTCCTCCCTTCCTGTTGTTTCACTTCAGGCTGGTGTTTATCAGGACTAAAATAAAAACTAACACATTAAGATTTTTGCCAAGAGGCTGCTGCTTCTGCCAACATCTGAAATGGGCTGAACTGGTAATGGGGCAGACGCAACTGCTTAGTGAAAGGTACTATTCATGAGTAATTATGCTATGCCATCTTCCACCTAATGTAAAGCTTGCTTATCTGCAAAGTGTTTCCCTTGGTTGTCAGTATCCCAGCACTCAACTTTACATCGGCATTAACAGAGGTTGCTTATCACCAGCCAACCTACCACCTCAAAAAATGCTAGCAGGCAAGGTAAAAGAGCAGGTAGCCTTCCAGATACTGCATTCAGTATTAGGTGGCCTAGTGAAAAAACACATTGTGGTAGCAGTGATTAGAGTTTGAATGTGCGACAACTAATCAGCCAAGAAATGATCAACGCAGTCATGGGAGATCATATATTTTCTACTGGGTTTTACTGATTGTATTGCAATTATGCAGTGCTGTGGTTGCTGCCATGGCTCCCAGGTGGTCTTGACTTCATTGCATAGGAACATGATGCATTCCTTTCTGCCACACTGCCTTAATGAAAGAACCCTAAAGGGTGCCTCCAAGTCTGAAACAGGTCCAGAGAGTCACAGGCTTACTCCTAGCAGTCAGCTGTAACAAATGAGTCACTAACTAAACCTCCAGCCAGTAGCAGCCAGGGAAAGCGACAGATTCCGGAGAAGAAAAGCCCATTCTTGCCGTTCACTTTTTCTTTAGTAATCTGTCTAGGTGGATCATGGTTTTGTTTTGACCACAGATACATATCCCAAAGCTAAGTTCTCCTGCAGCTTACCCAGACCGTTGTGCCCTGTGCTTGCAATGAAATCCCCACACACAGACATTTGTCTGGTTGGCTGAGGAAGTCCTTTACAAACAAAACATTTCAACTGCCTGCACTAAAATAGGCTAGAACTGTTTTAGACCTTATGGTTTGAGTCATCAGAACCCGAGTCAAATGCTCATCTTCCTCTTTTCTTCCCTATACTGCATGAGTTCAGGTCAAACCCATTGCTTTGGTAGAGAACTTAATGATCAGCATGCATTGTTTCAGACTCTTTCTAGAACTGAGAATGAGAGAAATGAAATTCTGACCTTTCATTGAATAGTTGTATCTTGTTTTATCCCTTGAACCTGACTTCCACTCTCTTTCTGAGCCAAAGCACAAACAGAGCTAAACTCAGTGGGAAAATTTAGCTTCATCTGAACAGTACTAGATGCTTATTCTGCCTAAGGAACTTCAGACAACATAGCCAAGCATAATCCTGCAAACATATGGAACAGTATATATTTCACGAGGATCTGGAAATAGAAAACGAAAAAATAAACCAGGTCTCTCCAATTTATATGCATGCCACATGCAGAGAATTAAAGCAAAGAAAAAGTCTAGAGAAACACTTCCCTGGGGTGCACTGATATTCCATTAGCCCCCTTTTTTCCCCTCACTCAAGGAAAAAACCTCTTTTCAATGCCTTGTTGTGCAAGAGAAACTTTCTTAGAAGTGTTGCACGTCACAGTAAAGGGCATATTGCTGAGTGTTTGGGATTTGCATATTCCTAGTGTACCACTGCAGCACGTATGCCTACCAGGCAGCTACTGCCTGAAAGTCACCAAGTGACTATTAAATTTCGCAGAGGAGGTATGACAGTAATGCTATACTACTATTAATTAGATTTCAACCAAGATAACAATTACCAGGGATTTGTCAGATTTGTCAAATTGTAACTAGTATAATTTCAGTGTTATCTAGGGACCGGGGATAGACATCTCACATTACATTTAAGTTAACTAAACATAATTTATAGAAAGGTAAATCCTCAGTACAAAATGAAATAATTTCAATCAAAAACACACAATCTGATCAAATACAAGGGGAAGCTGCTCCTTCTAGCTTGCATTTAATGAGAGGTTTCTCATTTGCATAAGTTTTTACTAGGAAATGATGTGTCCAATTTAAAGTTCTCACATGCTAGTTTTCAAGTACAAAGACTCTACTGCTAGCTTTGGAAGCATCCAGCTGGCCACTCTGTGTGGACAGTATCATTATTAAATTGTCTTCTGCCTCTTGCTGGCAGTGGACCTGACCCACTGCAGCCCCTGCTACTTCCTCAAAAGCACTCAGCAACCACAGCACCCACTCTGGACAGACAAGTGTAAAGTGGCATCACTTCACAGACTTAAGTTACAGATGTTTATTATGTGGCCCAACAGCTGTAAACAATATCCCCAGTCCTCTGTGGATCAGGTACATGCTGACAAGGTGACATTATAAAAGTGCAACACCTACAATCCACAATCTTACAACAAAAACTCTTATAGCCAGAGTACTCTAGCAATTTTCAAGAGCAACAAAAGCAGAATACAAATGATTCTAAACTTCCACCTGGATTAAGATGCCTCTGTGAAGCAAATCTGCTTACTTGCTCTGTATTTACATGTGCTTTCCAGGATTTCAAGTGTCTGGTGACACAGGACAAAAAAAACCCGCACCATTAACAATTAAATGCCTTGATTGCACACTTACTGCAGTACTACAGCTAATAGGTACCTGAGATTTTTATACTTCCTGCTTAGTTATTAGTGTTGAAAACCCCCATGGCTTACCCTTAGATATCTCCACAGTAATTCCCACAACACTAGTTATTCACAACATTTTCTGCTATTTATAAATGCACCTCTTATGATATGTGTGGATTTAGAAGCAATGTGTATTAAAATTCCTAATACATCTCCTTCAATATATACAAGAATCAGACAGAGAGAAAGCTATATTGGGGAGGAGGGGTTACCCTCTTTTTAATGTCATTATTATTTTCATTAAACATACAGAAATAACCATCACTAGAAAAGTACAAAGCTTTAATCAAAGCTATTCAAGAAACAGGGTGCAACATTATAACACTAAAAACCATGTGCCAGTAGCTGGAATGGCATATGGGGAAAAAAAAAAAGCAAGCTACATTCAAAACCAAGACAGAAAAAAAAAAAAAAAAAAAAAAAAAAAAAAGAAGAATCTTTTGAGAGTTAGCTTTGTTGCATATTCATGCCCCAATAAATTGCTTTAATTAGCTAAAAGAATGAGGAGGCAACCACGAATGAATATGTTATGCTGAGTATGCACACTTTAAGAATGTCACTAATGTTTCAAAAACTGCATTCTGGTAGAAATCCACACCTACCCAAATACCTTTTTTCCACTGTGTATGATTCAGACAGTCACTGCTGACAGGAATGCGGAATTGTGTTTGAAGGATAAAACTACTTAGAAACACAGCTAAGTAAGTCTGTTAAGATGCCCACAATACCCCTTGCCTCCCTCTCCCCTCCTATGAATAATCATACTTTAAAAACCACAGAAGATTAAAACTCCATTTCCTCTTTAAGATACATGTATCCTGCTGCCGTGAAAACAGACAGGGTATGTTTGAGACCACCAATATCAAATGAAGCCAAAGGCATTGGTTCTTTATCCCACAAAGCCCTACCAACAGAGACCACCTTGGACCACCTCAAAACTTCAGCATCCAAGAATCATACACACCTAAAATGGGATATATTCATTTGCAACTTTTCCTAAAAAGGTGGTCAGGATGAGAGTCAACACTATTAGGGTATAAAATGGAAGATAAAGATCTTAGAGATGCAAGGGCATTAGATGCTCCTGTCTTTAATTGTTCAGCTGCTGTCAAAACTTAAGTGCTACATTTTTGACAAATTCTATTACTTTATAGGTTTTAGGTTAAATTCTGGCCCTTACTGTTCCGTACTGCTGGTTATGAACATCCACTTAAGGCAACAGGAACTTGGTATTTCATCACTATCTGCTTCTCAACTTCATAGAAGCTTTATTTTTCTTAACCTGCTCAGGTTGCAATTCTCAATTTGCTCTTCTACTTCATGGGCAAACAATGCTTACAAGGAGAGCAGTGCTTCTGAGTGAGAACTCAACCATTCTGGCCTTGGAGGAAACAGGCAGCAAGGGCCAAAGCCGACCCTTTTATTCCCCTCCCATTACATGCTAATCCTATGAAGGCTTTCCCTTCCTCCTTTTAATTATAAGCTTTACTAATAAGCCACATGTGTTTTTGAGCACTTGTTGATGAGTTCAGATTAGATGGGGACAAGGCTATTTCCCTTTGGTAATGTAGTGAATAGCAAAGTAACAAGCTAGCCCAAGAAACAATTTTCACCCAAACTTCCTCCTAATTACCATTCTCATTTAAAGACAATAAAAGGTGATTTCCCCTGGCAAATGAAACAGTTTGTTAATATCCCTTTGAAGATCAGTTTAAATTAAATCCATGATATAATTCTAAATAACCCATCTACACATGCACATCCACATAATTTACTTAACCATCAAGAGATTCAAGAAGCTCACACTTCGTCTTCTTATAGCAGGCCAAAGTAGAGCTTTTGTTCCCTGGGACAAGTAGCAGCCAGCAGGTCTCCCTTCTCTTCAATACTTTTATACTTCCTTATATTACCTGTTCCTCTGCAGACACCTGGAGTGCAGTCCTGGCCCCAGTGAAAAAAAAATAAAAAAGAAAAACCAGTTTGTGGCTTGGGAATTCTACATTCCAAACTCTCCACAGTTTCCTACACACTCCTGTTGAGGAATGGTGATGAGCAAAAGAGATCAGAGTTAAGGCCATCAAAAAGCTCCGAGTGTAGAAAAGACCAGGCTTTCACAAAATTTTGGCTGGCAGGATCACTGACAAGATGATCTGCAAATGTTTTTCTGGTTGTCTCCTCTGCTGGATAATCTTCTAGTTTTAGCTTCCATTAGACCTCTCAGTTATACTGATGCTACAAGAAGCTCTCAGACTACGTCAAGGTTCCCATCTACAACCTCATTTAACATTTGGATTAACAGTTCAGAGAAGATTTCTGGAAAGGAGGAAACCTAATCAGCCAAAGCCATGAACTTCTTTTTAGTGTAATCAGAGCCAAGAGAAAGGTGCAAGCAGCCTCAGAGAACAGCACTTGTAATTACAAACAAAATTATGCACAAAGGTAGAGATCAGCTGAACTAGTTCACCATATAAGGTCTAAATAATCAGTGCAGGCAAATAACCTGGCCAACATTGCCAACAGGCTGAGCCATGGTTCAAAACATTTTAGGGCACAGCTGGAGCAGCCCAGGAGCACTGCTGGAGCCCAGCACTTGCAGCTTAGCTGAAGGCAGCAGCTCTGAAGTCATACCTACCCATCACAGAAACTTTGAAAACACTCTACTGACCCCAAGTGAAGGCTGAAAGAGTCTGAGCTTGGACACCTTTGTGATCATTATGTACCTAACCACATCTGTCTTTATCAACAAACATATCCCTAAATTTCACAGAAATCAAAAAGAAATAAATCAAGTCCTAAGTAATTTGATAGTTTTGAAAGCTGTAGTTGTTAGAAACTTTTGACGTCACAGGCAAAAGAGCATTCTTATTACTAAAAGCATCAAATACCAGATCCATCCTTCTCATACTCAGCTGCACTGAAGATAACAGGTGATCACCAATCCCACCCATTCATTGCATCGAATGTGCAAACTGAGACATGTAAGTCACATCCTGAATGCTGGGCGGTGGGTAGGGATGGAAGTTTCTGGTGCTGCAGACCACTACCTACCTTGAGCAACTCATTTGTGGCTGTGATATTCCAAAGAACAGTCTCCTTATACATCATACTCCCACAAAGAATCCTGAAAATCCCATCATTTGGCTCTCAGATTTGCTGTTGCAGTTCTCTATGGCAGAATCACAGTTGAGAGGTTTTTTTGTAATACCTGACCTATTTCAGCAAGCCAAGTACTCTTGTGAATGACTTTATCCCCTCACTTTCCCTTAACCAAAGTATTAAAAGGCATTAACAGGTTACAGGCTATCATTCTTTGAAAGCTAAAATATGAATTCATTTTTCGTACAGACAAGTAACCACTACATTCACAATAAGATGGAAATCCACTAACATCACTGGAAACACAGAAAAAGATATTCTGAACCCATGTGGTTTGGGTCATCATCTACTGAACACACTGTACTCTGAAAAATGTAGCTGAGTCTTCCTTGATATCTGTTTCAAGGAGCAAGTAGCATTGCAGATGAAATTATGGCCTAAATAGGCATCTTGTATTTCAAGAATCAAAAAGTTACTGTCCCTAGAGTCTCAATATTATGTCCAGAAATAATCTCAGGATTTCATATTTTACATTATAATGAAATTCACTGCCTGCCTACCTTTTAAATGCTGGGCTGGGACAAAATGTGAATATGGGTAATGAAATTTGTGTATTATTATTGAACTTAGAGGACTTCTGGTCCTAGCTAAATTTGTAGGACCCACAGCAAACAAATGGGAACGGAAACAGGCACTCTGAATGCTAAAAAGGGTATGTACAATGTCATTGAAAATGTCAGAAAAGCCACATACCCGGCTCTGAAGATTGTACCACATTAATCAGTATTACCCTGGCATAGAAGAGCCTATCACATTCCCTCGTATCCCAAAACCTTGAGTGTCTTCAGTGGCAACAGAGGGTAGCAGAAGGTCATCAACTTGTACTGCTGCTAGTACTTTACCAGGAGAAAAAAATATCCATAGCAGAAGCACCAACTGGCTTTGTATTTCCCACATGCACATCCTGTAGAAAAAGCCCATCAAGACCAAAGAAGGGGAATTCACAGTGATGCTCGTATTTTCATAGCAAATCTATCTTCAGTGACTTTTGGCTACCAAACCTTAGCAGGTGGGAGGATGTAAGTGAGGCAGCCCTGTAACAGGCGCTTGGTGATAAAACTAAGAATTTAAAACATAAATTTTTAAAAGCATTTATTTTAAGTAACATTTCAAGTCGAAAAGCCAATGAATTGTCGTAGCATAGTTTTTGTCATAGGTGTCTCATTACTGCAGCCTCTCACAAAAAGCACTATTTGCACCCTTCAAAGTCAGCAGCAATTGCCTCCCTTCAAGACAGAGCAACACACTCAATTCTTTGAATTTCTCTGCACTGTCTGGAAGAAAACTGTTGTAGAAGGTAGACACACAAAGAACTGTACCAGGCATCAAGCAGGAACTGAATCACCTTTCTCAAACATTGTGTCTTGGTTTCTCATCTACCACAGAGTTTTGAGTGATTCCAGAATACTGAAGTTTTAGAATTCAGCTCACAGCCAGCTACTGCTATGAAGTGTCCAGTACAGATGACCCTACAACAGACCTGCTAAGCGCCCAAGCTGAGATCCTAGTCAGCCTGGGACCACCTAACAGCCAGGGAAACTCTTTCAGAATCCAGGAGGCTGAACCGTCCTGTGGAGGTGTCCATTACAAAGAGAATCAGGGTCCCTTCAGACTTGCCGTGGGCAGTTTCTGGAGGAGCACTCCTAATAAGCCTGGGCTCTTGCTTCAGGACTCATCTTTGCCTTTACATCCTGCTGTTTCCAGAGGCAGCCCTTGCTAACTTGTGTGACTTGGCTGGCAGAGAAAGAGATTTTTGATCCCAAAATTAGATTAGAACCCAATCAAGCGTGTTCCAAAAGACCAACAAATTTGTATTCAATTATTCTTTCACAGGGCAGGACCCACTTCAGCTGACATGCTGGTTTGGACCGGACGTACGAAGAAATAAGTGCCTGACCCTATGCAAGTTGAAAGGATATACAGGCTGACCAGTGCTTACATTTTCACACCCTGGTATCAACAGGTAACGTCTGCAAAGTCTCTTACAAGTTATCACTTTTACAGACAAAACCAAGCTGAGGGGTATAATTGACAAATCCCTTGAGGGATGGGATGCCATCCAGATATGATCATCCAGTGAGAACTTGCCACAGTCTTGTTCAGCAATCTGGAAGTTGTCAATAATTCCAGGATGTTTTGAACTGACATTTGATTCTGTGTAAAACCAGCAGGACACAGAGCTTTTGCGCCCAAAAATAATAAAAAGTAGGGGTAAATTTACACTTCTCTCTTTCTCTCCTCACTTGTAAATGTCTCAAAGGATACTAATTATATTCTCCACAAATTCACAAGCTTGGAGAGTTTGATGGCAAGGCTTATTTTCCCAGCACCTCACTGCTATAGAAAAAAGCCAAGCATGAAGAGAAGTACAAACACAGGATACTGAATCCCAGATGCTTTAGAGTTGGTAATGTACGAGGTAACTTTATCCTGCCCAACACACATGAGCTGAAAATGCCTAGAAATGGTACCATGCAGCTGTCACTGTTTCACACACACACAGAAATTCAACATTTGCCATGACATAACATACAGTTACCATGGATATTTTCCTATTCTTAGCATACTGGGAAGAAAAAAGAGAAGGAAAGAAGATCCCAAAATCTCAGTGCACAGTAACCTTGAGCAAGTGTTGACTCTGCAGTGACAGTCACCATACTGGCGAACAGAAAAATGAACTTTATGTTGCCCAGATTACTGCAGATGAATAATCTATGCACTGTTTGTGACTAGGATTGCTTTGCTATATGCCACACAAGGATTGTCACAGGACAATGGATAATAAGCAGGGGAGAGTGAAAGTCGGTTTGAAACCAAGATCCTTCCTGACAGCAGTAATTCAGAATCAGTCTTCAGTTTAGGATAAATTATTTAACAGAAGAGCTACAAAGGAAGGCTACTGGCAAAAAGGAAAGGGGGGCTTTAGCACTTCAGGTGAGCATTGCTCCTAAGAAGAATGAAACATCCTCCTTAGCTTAACTCCAGGGGAGCATCCTGTGGAGAAAAAAGATATTAAATTCAAACAAATGATGGCCCAAAACCAAGCATTTATTAGACCAACTGTGAATTAGCAAATACTGGAGATGACAGAAAGTTCCAAAGAGACAGCAAGGATGTTGTAGAGCTTCCCAGTTGTACCAGCTGATAAAAGAAGGAGCTAACATTTCTTATGTCACAATCTGGCAAATTTGCAGCTGGGCTTGTATGAAATTGCTTTCTATTATTGTAGGAATTATGTTCTGTGTTCTGGTCAAGCAAAGATGCTTCAAGGTACTGCAGTCCCCTTGAGCCAGAGAACTTCAAGCTAGTTCCCTGTTCAGAGATTCTATTGTCAAAAAACGAAACAAGCAAAAAAAAAAAAACAAAACACCACCAAACCACAACAAACAAAAAAACCTCAACAACTTGACTAAATCTAATTTACATCAAATTCACTTAGTACAGGAGAGGTTCTAGTCAAGTGAATCTTCATTTTTCAAATTAACAAGCCATCAACAAAACAGAAAAGGAAAAAATGTGTTTTTTCTTCATGGGTGGGACAGGCTGGTGGTGGGGGTATCAGGCAAAAAAAATAAGCTGAATTCACCTAATTTGGCTGGAGGTAGCTGTGACAGCCTGGCATTTCCCAGCTTCTCACCTGAGTTTTTTAACCAGGATTCAAACTGGAGCTGTAGGGCACATTTTGTGCCACAGTCCTTCAATCACAACTCTGCCTAGAGGACAGCCAAATCCTCCAGAGAATCTTTAAAGTGTTTTGCATTTATAAGCAAATATTGCTATTGTACATGATCGAGTGACAGTTAGGACATGCCACATGTCACCCTGTCTCTTGCAGCAATTTCCCTAGGTGTCACTCCTCTGCATTAACCATGTGTTGTACTGCTCTGCCCTGCCATGCTGAGGTGCTTTGATCCAGCAAGGGTTCGTTTGTTTGGGCGTAGCAATTTTCCGAGACTGCTTTCCACCCTTGGTCAGATCAGACAATCTCTGAAATGAAACACCAGTGTTTGAACAAAGGCTCCCATAGGTAATGGAATCTGCCTTTGCAATATCAAAGCTGCTAATAGCTTCAGAGCCAAACTCCCTAGCAGCAACTTTTGGACTATTCTAAAATACATACAGCATATCCATCCACATAGCATCGTGCTGTAATTATTCCCAGCCTATCAGGTGAGATAAGATGATACTGAGTGAGCTGTGGCGTAGAAAAATATTGGCACCTGCCCCATACCACAGAACCCAAGAGAAGAAGAGGAAATCATCACTTGTCTTCCATGCTCTAGCACTGCACCAACCTGCCTCTCCCTGACAGTTTTCAAAACAGTGTTATATTAAAAAATAAAAGATAAGCTAAGGGCATCTATATATGCGTTTCACGCTTAGCAGTAGAAGCTAAACGTAACTTTAAATATCACAGAATCATCAGAGTTGGAAGAGATCTTAAAAATCATCCAGTCCAACCATCAACTCAGCACCACCATAATCACCCCTAACCCATATCCCCAAGTGCCACATCCAGACCAAACAGCTGCCTTTGCAGTGCTTGCAATAACAGAAGGCAGGATGAAGCAAGCCAAAACCCTTAGATATGATAGGATTAGGACTAATATAGAGCAGGACATCCTGTTTTCCCTAGTTTTCTCTATAGATTTATCAGGATCTCCAGGATGTACAGACCACTACTCATGAACATCCTGCATATTCCACAAGAATAATCTTTCCCACTAGACTCAGCCCGTGTCTAGGAAAAGACTTGGTAGCAAATGTGTGTTACCATTCCCTCTTTACTCTTGCAAGATGTACTGCTGGGGTATCTGTACTACTTGATCACTATGAAGTGTTGCCATAAATTATTTAAAGAACAATTGTCCAAATAAATGAGCAACGCACTGCTTATTTGTGAATGCACACTTTCTTGCTAATTTGTAACAACTAGTTTCCCACAGAAGGATTCAAGGCCATTACTGTGAATTAGTGTAGTCCTACAATACGTTTTATTTTTATGGCTTACCATATCCCTGACAAATACAATAAAGTCAGATTTTTTTTTTTTTTTTAATGTTTCATACTTCAAAGCAAATCCTGGGCAGGTACCCAACCACATAACAAACACCAGAATATATCAAGACACAAAAACTTCAACAAAATAACTGTTTTGGACAGCAGCCTCTGCCATTATAAGGGATAAAGAGTCAATGCACTGAAGTTGTGAACATCTAATCAAAGTAGGGGTTTCAGTAACTAATTAGGAGAGTGCATTAAGGGTTCTAATGGCCAGAGTCTTTTGGACTTAATGAAAGATTTTGCTAGTACAAAATAGGTGATATTTTATTGCATTACTGAGCATCATCACGTAATCCCCAATATTAGACAAGCCTGTACCCACATCCTCCAGGCAGTACCATATAGAATTGTCAGCTGCTGCAGAATTACCAAAAGCTCTGACATATCAATAAAGATTAAATATCTCAGAGAACATGAGTGTTACATTCATGAAGGCTGTCCTCTCATTTTTTGTTTATTAAGCATAACAACTTGTGAAAATAAACAGTGATGTAAATCCAGTTTTCCCATATGTCAGGAGAGTGCAACATCATTAAATGATAGTATGCCTTTAGGCAGAAGAAGATGTGACAAAATGCTCTCATTCTATATTCCTGAAATTGTGCAATTTCAAATGGCATAATATGGACCTAATTATCCACAAATCAAACAGCATACCTGCATTTCTGAAACCAATACCTTGAGCAGAGGGGTCACTGCATTCTAGATTCCATTCCCAAATAACCCTGAAATAATAAAAAGTAGAATTAGCTCTTGCAGCACAGCTAAAAAGCCTGGTTTCACCCACCCTAGATGCCACTCTGAAAAATAATCTTGCCCTCACTTGCACTCCACCAAATTCTTGCTCATTTATGAGAAGTGGAAGAGGTTCAACAAAAACCAGTAAAAGCATCCTAAAATATTCTACAGACAGCCAAATATTTGCAAGTCCTGGGAAACAGATGCTTTCAAAATCTCTAAGACAGATGAGGGATTTGAATGTTTTTCACATGCTAGATAAACAGTGAGAAGAAAAGATGCAAACCACTGAGGTAGCAAGTAAACACAAAGTTAGCTTCAGCATCATACAGGGACTTTAACTATCCAGAAGTCAAAAGTTAAGTAATTTAGCACTCAATATCATAACACACAAACTTTCTGCCTATATTCAAGTTGGTAAGTCTAAAAAAACTTCATGTTTTTAATGAAAAAGAAAAATCCAGCTCTTCAGGCAAATCTTAAAAGAAGCTCCTGGATAATTAAGTCCCATGCCAAGAAGCATCTTGAACAGATAAAGCTATGTATTAAAAACAGGTTTAATAATCAGTTCTTAGGGTTTTCCAAGGATAACCAAAGGAGTCTTTTTAATCAATTCTGCCTGCTTTTAAAATACCTGCTTCCACTTCCCAGCCCTCTGGTTCTTGTCTATTTATACTTTAAGTCTTTAGGACAGGGACTGCTGCTGACTGGAATGATAGCGTCCTGAACTCAGCTGGGCCTGCAGGCATTCCTTTGATGCAGACCATAATATGTTTACAGAAAGGAAAAAAAGCTATGTTCCTTAGCAGCTAGACCAAGTTTGAATAAACAGCCTCCTATTTCTGGCAGTAAATACACCAGAGAACAAGCATTACTGTCTTTGATCTATGCTCACCTAACAAAAAAGGACTGTTTTGACGGGTAATTTCTAATCAAGAGGATAACCTGGACAGTGTATTGCAGCTAACACTGGTGAACAACATTTTATTAAATTCATATACTGGTGAATTATCAGCTGTTATTTTAGCCTGTGTGTAGTGCAGCTTTCAGCATTATTGATCATGAAATTTTAATATAATGCTTGGAAGCATTCGCTGGCATTTCAAAAGCACCATCCGATTGATTTAGAACTTAGCCGCACTCGAGAGACAAGTCCTTATTGTCTGGTATCCTCCTCCTCTCCCTTTTCAGCTCAGCTTGTTACTGCATAAAAAGTTGCTTGAAATTTAAGTTTATTCAGAATCCATAGGCCATGCTGGCCTTTATGATATTGCCCTTTACTGAAACTCTGCATTTCTCAACAGCTTTCTATTACTCTATAGATTTATTTCACTTTTACCTCATTTGATGCTGTTACGCTGGGCTCTCTTTTCCCCAGCTCCATACAACAGTGAAAATCCAAATGTAATCAAGTTTTCTTACAGGTAAATGCATTCAAATCAGAAGTTATGATACCTTGTCACCCCATTGCCGTCATAGTTAATCGTCCATTTTCATTTGTTTTCAACAGATTCGCCTTTTGGATAAAACCTTGCCTTCAAAATCAATTTGGACTGTAACCCACAATATGGATTACCTGCAGAACTTAAAGGTTATTAAAAAAACCCCAACCAATGAACAAACCAAGAAAACCAAACAAGCCCACAATAAAAATAGACAAACAATTTTTAAAAGGGAAAAAACCCCACCCACTACTTCCCCCTCTCCGTACCCCCAGTAGGGGTATATTCTCCATCTCTTGAATATTACCTGACTTCGCTGACATTTGTTTCCCAATACTGAAATTCTGCCTCAGATATTGATTTTGCCCCATCTCCAGCAACCTGATTATTGCAATTCCTTGTAGTTTGTCTCCCTTTAGCTACTCATCAAATGGATAGACTCAGCTCACACAGCCCTGCAGGAGACACCAAGTATCACTTGGTGTCATATCAAAAGACATCCTGAAATCCTCCCAAAATAAATACAAGCCTGATGCCACTCTTGTGAAATAACACCTGACTCTGAATCAGGCCCTGAGGGCCAGTTTCATCCCAACAAATTTCAGGCACTTAACTCATACATCTAGGAAACCTGGAGAGAGAGCAAGAAATCTTAGCACATTTCCAGGGCAATCCACTGCTGCCAGATCATAGTCCTAGGAGAACTAGAGCTTCTAAATGCCTAAGTATGGCCATTGTTTAATAACAATATAAACCCTTTTTGACATGGCTTTACTGAAAAAAAAAACCCCAAACAAACAAACAAAAAAACCAAACAAAACCCCACAAAACAGCCAACAACATCCCCCCACAACAACCCCCACCACACCTGCAGCCCAAATTAAAAGCATAACCAGTTGTATTGCTGCCAGGTTTAAAGTCCAAAGTGAGATGCCAGGCAAATTTAAGCATGAAGAATCAGCTCCCCATTGTCCTACACATCCCAAAATCCATTAATGAATGACAGGAGGGGAAAAGCAGCCCTCCTTTTGCAAAGAGAGCTCCAGTCAGCCGGGTCCCACACCTTGGCTGCGCCCAGCAGAAAGCCCCTGGTTATTGTGTGGCAGAGAGCCATTTGACTCAGTCCTGCTGCCCTCACACAGGAGAGGTAGTGGAAAGGTAAATCTCTGCACCAGCCCAGTGTGCTGGCTTGGGCTGGGGTAGAGATAATTTTCTTCACAGTAGCTGGCATGGGGCTGTATTTGAGATTTTTGTTGGAAACAGTGGTGATAATCGTTATTTCTTGAAAAAAAAACCACTGTGCAAGCAGGGTTTGCACATCATCAAGGCCTTTTCTGCTTCTCACACTGCCCCTGCGCTTGGTTCTGTGTGGCTGGCAGGGCCAGGAGGAGTTTGCTGTATGCCTGGCTACACCAGAAGCAGGTAAGCCCCCATGCCAGGGGAAGCAGCCTCTGCACTTCAGGGGAGATATCAGTACCCTGCTACACCCCTCAGCTGCGGAAAAGCCCTGCACAATGCCCAGGCCCAGCATGTGCCCTCGCAAGGGCAGGTCCCCCCACCCTCGCCATGGAGGACTGGGAGGAAAAGCCAAAAGGCAAGCACAGGATATTTCCCCAGCAGAGCAAAGCTTACAGAAACAACCATACTTTGCAGAACACCAGATCTCCTCATTTGTTGCCCCTCAATCTCCTTCAGAGACATTTTGTTATTCAGCAATGATTTCTCAGCTGTGATAATTACCAACAATGGCAGGCTATTGAGGGCTTAAAACGGGCTGAGAGAAGCAATACAAATAAGATCTAAGCAGAGTATAGACTATATTCAGAATTAATAGCTATTTTCCTAGTCCTATCATCCTTGGCTTCCTGCTGTCCGTGGTATTACAGATACTCTAGTCCTATGTCAATGGCTGAAGCCACAGCAAAACTGTAGTCTCAGCAAGGCTGTGCAAAGGGAGAGCAAGAGACATGAAGAAAGGCCAAACCTCTGGCCTCAAAAAACAGAGCAGGGGCTGCTCTCAGCAACCCCCTTTGCCATAAGGATTTCCAGGACTGAAAGCACCAGCTAACTCCCAGCAGGAAGATCACCTTTCATTTGATCGCTGGCTAAAGAAACACTTCCCTACAGTATTGATAGTTCCAGCCTGGGGCTCTGTGAAATCCCTTGGATGAAATTTAGTCATACATACACATCCTTCTCTCAACATGTCATGTTGTATAGGCCTTAAATGTAGGCTTCAATTCCACAAGCTCATCTTTCATTCAAAGAGTCGGAAATCACTCTAGCAAATAAACTATGAAAATTGCTCTTGCTTCCAGTCAACAAGTCACAGAATGCAATTACTTTGTACATGAGTTTGCTATTTCCCCTCACCAAAACAGGACAAAGAGTTGGGCTAAAATGTAGAATATACAACAACAAATTCCTTTTTCCCCTACATCATCCAAGACAAGTAGCAGAACTGTTTTACACAAAAGAAAGCGATCAGAGCCCTGTGCACTTCAGTGGAGACAAGTCAATAGCAGCTGAGTTATGTGTGTACTCAATACCAGTGTACCAGCTGTAAGCCAGAAATGCCACTAGCTCACTCATTGAAGCAGATCTGCTCCCAAAGCCCTGCTCTTCCTGAAAACACTTCAAGTGTCCCCTCCTCAGAAGACAGACCTCTGACTTCCAAGGGGCAACATCAGAGAGCTAGGAGTAGTTTCACCCACCCCAAATGTTGCCCTTTTCTCAAAAGAGCATAAAATTAGGAACGTACAGTGCACAGCCTTATAAAATGAGAAGATATAAAATTATAGGATGACTGGAAAGGTTGCTAGATACATAATGAGGCTTCCACTGAAGCTGCCAGCACTGCCTCTGCAGACCTAGCACAGGCGGGAATATCAGCCACAATGACTGGATCTGACACAGGACCTGACCTTTAAATGTGTGTTTGGAGCAGGCACTTGTCTAAGAGCTGCTAGGGATACTTTGCCATCTTTCCAGCAAAGAACTACTCCAGAAGAATTAATTCTGTTGTCTTTCCACTTTCACAAACCCACATGGCCATTAAGAAAGTGGAATTGAAGTGTCATTCCCAAAGATTCTCAGGTGACTAAGCTAGCATGGCTAATGACTTTTTAATATCTTTTTATGCCTTCAGGAAAAGTGATATAAGTAATGTAGTATTTTGTTTTACAGTTCTATAAACCCATTTGTTTTTGTCTCATTTCAAAATCCCTCTTGGAGTAGCTCTCCATTTGGGCTTATTTTGTATTTGTTGAAATTTATATCCATCTATTGTCCTAGTAACAGGGTTGAAAGCCAGGAAGCATATCATCTTTCTGTTTCTGAAAAGTCATTTCTTTCTGGCTAACCTGGTCTCTCTGACCCAGAAGAAACTGTATCATCATTGAATTAATTTTCCTCAAAAAAATAAAAATAAGCCTAAAATGAAATAAGCCACAGGGAGCTATGTGGAATAGGAATAACAGCAGACCGATATGTTCATTTTATGTAACTACTTCTGTTCTTTTATGAGCCAAGTAAATTATTCTATTCTTCCAGTTCTTGTGGCTTGTTAAACATTAGAGGTGTTATTATAGCTGCAGCTAGAAGAATCTTATTTCAGTACTATTTAAATATGTTTAGGGTTTTTTTAAAGAAATGTATCTGTGCTTAGATAGACTTACTATTAAGAATAAAACAAAACCAGCCAAATATAAACTGCAAAAGAATTACAGTCAAATGAATTGCAGGAGGTAAATTTGCTTCATAGAAAGTAATACAAGTGCTATCATTCAGACCAGAGACTACATTAGAGGAATTAGAAACAGATTATTGCTCATTAGGATTTTATACTGAGACTCTTATGAAGCACATCATCAAGGCCTTCTCCACATTTAAACATCCTCCTTAGACCAGTTCAGAAAGTAAATACTAGGACACAGTTATCTAGCATGCCTTACTTTCAAGCTTATGTTACAGATGTCTTGCAACTTACAGTACTGAAGGAATAAAGCTGAAAGTTGTTATCTATTTTATCACCTATTTAGAATGCTGAATTTGCCACAACTGGAAATGACAGGTTTTTCTTACCTCTGTGGCCGAGTCACACATTTATTCAGAGTCATGGGTTAACCCCAGCCAACAATTCAGCTCCAAACAGCTGCTCACTCACTCCCCCACGCAGTGGTGTGGGGGAGAGAATGAGAAGGGTGAAAGTGAGAAAACCCATGGGTTGACATAAAGACACTAAAATAGATAAAGCAAAAGTTGTGAACACAAGCAAAGCAACACAAGGAATTCATTCACCATTTCCCATGGGCAGACAGGTGCTCAGCCATCCCAGGAAAGCAGAGCTCCTCCACATGTAGAGTTTACTTGGGAAAACAAACGCCATCATTCTCAAGGTACCCCATTCCTTCTTCTTTCCCCGGCTTTTTGTCCTGAGCATGATGCCATATGGTCTGGAATATCCCTTGGGTCAGCTGGGATCAGCTGTCCCAGCTGTGTCCCCTACCAGATTCTTGTCACCCCCAGCCTTCTCACTGGTGGGGTGGGGTGAGAGACAGAAAAAGCCTTGACCCAGCGTAAGCGCTGGTCAGCACTGTTGAAAATATCCCTGTGCTATCAACACTGTTTCCAGCACAAATCCCAAGCACAGCCCCATATGAGCTATTGCGAAAGAAAATTGACTCCAGTTAATAGTTTATAGTGCCCCACAGGTCACTTCAGAGGGAAGCACTGTTGGACACATCAATCCAGAGACTATAGAGCCCATATGGCTGTTATCAGGACTTGCAAGCATCTCTAATAGACAAGTGAGACCTTCACTAGCAGAAGAGATACCTGAGGAACAACAACTCACACAGAGGCAAACCTCTGAGTATTGCCACAGATTGGCACCAGTGGATACCTCTCTGGCACAGACACAGGATTAATCCATTAGGGTGTTGGCATTCTCCATGCCAGGAGTTTCCCACTAATTAATAACAATTAATTACCTTTAGCTAGAAAAATATGTTAGGCTCATTCTCTGTTCACTTCAAACTCTGTGCTGCAATGTACCAAATGCTTAGACACCAGCTACTGATGTTCCTTCCTGTCATGGTTTGAGCTGGGATAGATTTAATTTTCCTCCTAGTAGCTGGTGTGGTGCTGTGTTTTGGATTCAGTATGAGAATAATGTTGAAAACACACTGATGTTTTGGCTGTTGCTCATTAGTGCTACCCATAAGTTACCTACTCAGGTTCCCATGCTTTGCCAGTGAGGAGTTGCACAAGAAGCTGGGATGGGAGCACGGCCAGGACAGCTGACCCAAACCAGCCAAAGGGTTATTCCACACCACAGAACATCATGCTCAGTCTGTAAAATGGAGTGAGTTGGTTGGGATATGCCAATCCGTGCTTGGGGACTGACTGGGCACCAGTCAGTGAGTGGTGAGCAGCTCTATTGTGCGTCACTTGTTTTTTCTCGGATTTTATTTCTCTCTGTCTTTTTCATTACAATACATAGAATCATGAAATAGTTTGAGTTGGGGGGTATCCTTTAAAGCTGTTATTACTACCATTGTCATCATCATCATTATTATTTTTTGTTTTCTTTCAATCATTAAACAGCTTTTATCTCAACCCACAAGGTTTACTTTTTTGTTTCTGATTCTCCTCCCCTGAGGGGGGCAGGGGAGAGGATGAGCATCTGCATGGTACTCAGGTGCTGACTGAGGTTAAACCATGTCATCTCCACAGCAGTTCCTCTCTAAGAACCAGAGACTACCCTGGCTCCACCAGGCATTTCCACCAGGATGCTCCCACCAGGCACTTCCAAGTCGTACATAAATCCAAACAAAGCTAAGGTTATGCCAGCAGAAGGATAATCGCACCTCAGATGCATTTTTTTCAAGCAGTTTGTTCCTTCCTCTGCGGCAACACGTGCTGACAGCCTGTCTCTGTCTCATCTTCAGCATCCCAGGCAAGGGTAATGTACACAAGCAGCAACAGTCTGCGGAGAGCTCAGGCTTTCAGTAAGGATGTGGAAGGTGTGGTATTACTGATACCCGAGACAGAGGTAGTTCACACAACATCTGCTACTCCTTAGTCCCATTCTTCTTTCAAAAACTTACCTCCCAGTCTGTGGACAAAAAAAAATCTCAGAATCCAGCTGACTGCTACTTAGGCTCTCTATAAGCAGAGACAAAAATAAATGAGTCCTATTTCAAAGCTTACCCTCACAAAGTAACTGCTTGTACCTCTCCTACCACCTGATTTCTCAATGGTCATTCCCACAGAGAGGAAATTATGGCCTTCCTCCCATCCTACTGTGCTAACTGATCCCGTCGAACTGAAAATGGTCTGCTAAATGCCCTTCCAGAACTAGCCAAAGTGGAGTAATCCGATTCCTCCTTCTACTTGTGCTATCTGCACTTCTGCTGACCTATTGGGGGTTTAATGATGTGACTGCAGGGGATTCATATACGTCCTATAGGAAAGTCACTTCAGCCCCCCTTGTCTGTTAATCTTCTCTAAGAAAGGTAGCATATTATAGTTTGTGAGCTAAACTCTGCCAGCTTTTGCAAGAAAAGCTGTCAAAGCAGCATTTCCAGGAATTCCTGGTCAACAGACTTTTTTTTTTTTTAATCTTATGGTGACAAGTCAGAAAGCTTTATTCCACAGGATTTATAAAGCAGGTTAACCTTCTCTGGCCCTGCATCTTTCTCTGGCCTTAACATACATACAAATAGGGTTAAAAGATGTTGAATCAACAGCTCTTTATTACACTCCTTTATAAGCCATCACACAAGAGACAAAGTAAGGCAATGCCAGATTCACATTCTGTAAACTTGTACTTCCCATTGTAAAGTTGGAATGCAAGAGCATCCTTGGTCATTGCAGAAAATGTCAGTTGTGAGTACAATATTGGATTGCTTTGCATTTAAAATGTTTCACTTGAAGGGCACTGTACTGTATTGGTTCCATTTGCTTCAATGAATCTTCTGAGCAAGTACCCACAGTGTGGCTGTGCCACAGCTCTCCTCCATTTGACTCCAGACCTTGTTTTTATGATGTGGTTGGCTCCTAAGTATGCTTACCATTAAACATGTTAAAGAAAGAAAGATCAATACAAATTAGATCACTCTGTATTAAAATACCCCCGCCTGCTCAAAAAAATCCCTTATATTCTAATCTTGTGATTCAGTGTAATTATGTAATGCTTGTTCAGTGATGAATACACTGACAGGTTGACATTAAAGCCAAGCTGGAGCTATTCTGGTCTGTAACATAATAATCACATGTCCAGTAATAAAATTAAAGCAGCTTCTTGGAATTGTACCCTCAAATTCTGAGAGTATTTCTCAGACCATCTCTGCTATACAGAAGAAACGCCTCCTCAAGAGAAAGGAGAAGAGCTGTAGCTTTTCCTGCAAAAATTGTTTTGCTGCCGTATGCCTTTCCCATTTTTTTTTCTTTCAAAATACTTCCATCTGCCTCCTGCAGAGCTTGCTCCAGCATCCCTGTGTGCAAATAGCATGCTCCTCTATAATTAGCTTCCTCCTCTGTGACTTAATCAGTGATATTGTAAACCAGACACTGTGATAATTTGATCAGCTCAGTGGCAGTGAATTGTACCATGACTAAAAAGTCCAGGCTGGTTGTAACTGTGGGAGAAGCATCTGCTTGAGGGGAAGGGTGATACAGTCCTTAGGTTAGGAGCACATGACTGCATTTAAATCCTATAGCTAACCCCAGTTCCTATTCCTCACACACAGCCCCACTCCCTAGAGTGAAGAGACACGCAAGCTTTCTCTCCCTCTGTGCTATCCATTGATTCTTAGCTACTCCATGCAGTGCTTATGCAGAAGGAGAGGGATTGCTATATCCACTCCAAATGAGATCACAGCCCCATGATTAAATGCTTTCTAGTAAAGTAAATCTGGGTTTCAGAGCTCTTCGTGTAGGAGAGAACAAAATCCTACATTTCTCCTAGCTGTACAAGTGCATCTGAAGGTATCAAGAGAAGCAAGTTTTTCTCTAGTCCTGGAAAAAAAAAAAATTACAGTAGCGCCACTGGATTTGGTTGGACACAGTGATTTTAAAGGTCTTTTCCAGGCTAAATGATGATGCACACAAACTGCAAGCTTCACCCTGCACACCACACTCAGGGCATCTAGGCCTTTGCTGTGAATAAGTGGTACTGCCTTCAAAGGACTCTCCTCCCAACAGGTTTTTATTAGCGCAAAGCTGGTAATCCAGTAGGTTACTGGTCATGCAGAAAGAACACTGTATTTCAATGTTTAGGAGGAGATTCATGTTCCAACACACTCAGAAGCTCTGTGGTTACTTTGGCCTCACCAGTTCCTCATTGAATGCTCCACTGTTAGTTTTAGGCAGTGTGCTGCAATCTCCATGTACTCTTGAAACATTTGGAGCATATATGAATGAATGGATTGTTTAATCCTGTGTTCTCCCCTATATGGGAGACCTTTCAAAAGCTCCAGCAGGTCTCAACTTTGCAGGAGGTAGCTTTATGTCCTCTGGCTTTGAACCACCCATCGTAAGACATCCACGAACCTCAAAGTTTCTTTCTGCAGCATAAGTTTTTGCTAGACCATTAGTTCATACAAATTGCACTCCCTGACCTGCCAATGAGTTCTCACACTAGATTGTGCGCTTTAAGTGAGAGTTGCTTCCATAATTTGTCTTTCCAACCTCCCTGCCCCACATAAGCCTGATTTTCTGTGCATGTTAGCTCTGGGTTTGCAGATGTATGCTTGCATGGAGGTAGCATGAGCAAGCTTGCTTTGCAGCACTTAGTGCCAAAGCTCTCCATCAATGCTCACTGAAGAGCTGAGTTCACTCTTTCCTGTATGTCACCTGGGTGTGAATTTCAGAGCATATGATATGAGTGAAGAAGAAAAAGCTGTGCATTTCTTTCCAAGGAATTTTACTGAGTCCATTCAAGCAATGAAGTACCAAGATACCTCTGAAAGTAGCAAAGAATGAGCTGGACAAGAAGAAGTGAACAGGCACAATGTACACTAAACAGATAAGAAGCCAAGCCATGAGGTGGATTTGTTTTACATGTCTGGGAAGCCAGGGGAGAGATTCCCTGTCTACAGTCAGGGAAGAAATATACATAGGCAACGGATGCAATGGCACAGTTCTGTCCCAGCACAGGGGTGAAACACCCATGGGCAGCATTCACAGATCGCCTGATAGAGAGATAAATGGAAGATGATGGATAAATTCAATCTTCCTCTTCAGAGGTCAAATTCTGCTCCCATGGATTCATGCAAAACAATTCTGGCTTCTTGCCCTATCAACAGGCTGAACTGAAACCGTATCATGCCCCTAAAGGGGGCCATTTTGTTCAAGGATTTGTCCTTTCCCCTGGCAGCAAAACAAACAGTGCCAGTTAGGTTCAGACTGTTGGAGCTGCTGTTCCCTCCACAAAAAGGCATAAATGGGCTGCTCCCAGTGCACTGGGAGTGATAGAGGTGTTCACAGTCTGCTTTAAAGGCCTGAAAGAACTGAGTGGTGATAAACATTGTCTGAAAGAACTGAGTGGTGTGAGGGGATAGGTAGGGATGTAAGTATGCAAAACCACATGTTGACCTTATTGTTTAACTAAGAAATGCTGCTGCAAGCATGCAGGGCTGGACACAATTTCTCCCTGAAAAGGGTCTTCCCAGAGACCCCATTCTGTGGTCTCAATGCACAACCTAAACCAGGCTCCTGGAGATACTGTCAGGCAGACAGGAGCAGCAGAGAGTGGTAAAGCCTCAGTCTCAGCAAGCAGAACTGCAGTGTGACATGCAGTCCCCCGTGGCTTACAAAACAGACTAGATAAATCTGAAGCTTTTCAAAACCCACAGTATCTCCAGGAACAGGCACATTGCCCAATATGACAGTATTTTTCTTTACTTGAGATTCTTGTCCTGAAAAATCTCTCCTAATTTCTGTGCTTGTTTTGTACAAAGGCAAGACAGCAAATTCTGTCTTGCTTTCAGTGCTTTGCTCCTTTGCCATGATGGGAGTGTGTTGCTGCAGAGCTTTGAAAAAAGCACTGAAGGAAGTTAGAAGCAGGAACACCACTGAGAAACGGTGAGCTTGGCACTCCTAAATCCTTTGGCAGCTGCTGGGAAAACTGCCCAGCATCAATACAGACCCTGAATGCTCAAAGGACTTTGTCACTGAAAGAAGGATGTCTGCACTACGATTTCATGCTGGTGCATCTCCATTGTATAAAATACCAGCCAAAACGACAACACAGCCCACCTCACTGAGGAAAGGGGGAAAAGGAAAACTCAGCCTATGCAAAGTTGTCTTTTCCTGTCTTAACTTCAGCAAACAAATTGAAGCCCAGCAGCATATTTATGCATCGAGATTTCTAGAGAGGGTAAGGCTTTTCCTTGTAGTAAGTCAGTCACAACAACAGCACCCCACCAGTGAGCTTGCATATGGGCTAAGTACTGTTCCAAGCAAGTACTTTTACTTAAGGGATGTTACGTGGGAGCACTTAGGAGCTGTCACCAGTAGAAGGATCCAATTTTGGGTCCTTAAAGGATTCTCAAAATGTGTTCTACATATGCTTTGCCTTAAACTATTTGCCACAAAGCTTCTGCATAACTATGCATCTTGCAAATGAAAGGCAGTGTTTGCTAGGACGTCTGACACCACCTCTAAAATACTATACGCAGCCATTTTTACATTTCAGAAAAGATAGTGGAAAGTTGGAGAGGAAGCAGAATTTCACAGTTTGAGGAAGAAAAAAAATCTTGAACCAATAGGCTTAATTAGTGTACTCTACTTAAATTACCAAAACAAAAATCAGAAGTTGACTTAAGAATGGAATCGTTTGATGTGGATAAAATTCTGGATATTGAAGATACATTTAACTATTGGAGAAATATGTAATAAGATAGCAGCTGAGAGAAGGGGGAAAAATTTAAATGAAAGAGGGTGCCACTTTTAACAGTGAAGGAGCTTAACCACTGCAACAAATATCAGGGCAATGGTAGTGTCATATCATTAGGTAAGTTCAGATCCAACTTGCATCTCTTTCTGATGAATTGTTTCTATTTCCCAGGGATTTCTGTTTGCAGTACAGGAGGACTACATATTGTTTTAAGGTCTTAAGATATACTGGCGTGCAGACCAAATAACCTATGAATATGTTCTGAAATCAAAATGTTTGCACTGAGGATCCTTGCTAGGCTCCACAAGACTCCCAGATCCCATGACCTAAATCCCCCTAGAATGTTTAAGTCCTTAAGTATCCTGTCCTTCAGTTGACTGACAGCTCCATCACATAGTCAACTTGAGCATCACATAGAGAGGGGGTCCTCACTAGAGGGGCAGTTTTCAGCTAACAAAACAAAAACCCCTGTCAGCAGCCATGATAGAGTCACATAGAAAGCTGGGTTTCAGCTGAAATGATTGCTTCATTTCTCTTGAGACAATACCTTAAATCGTTATTTTGCTAAAGCCATCAAGTAAATAAAATCCTTCTTCAGTTTGGAGTTGCAGGTTTTGGAGTCTGAATGCCTCAGGTTCCTTCAGCAAATGCTTGCCTGAGTGATGGGAGTCCATTGACCAGGCAAGTCCCACAGCAAACCCTGAAATTGGGCTCCTTGTCCGGCAGGTCACTCCTCACAGTCACATCATTCTGTAGCGGCCATAACTTCTGCTGCATGGCAGGGGATCTGTTTCCTTTTAGTGCACAAAGATAGTTAATTTTGGCAGGTAACCCTTGCTCTTCTCTGTCTAAATTCCAACGTGTCATGACTCCAGCGTGAGATGAAGGTAAGCAAAAGATTCATGTGCTGTTCAGCAGCTCTTGCACCACGTTATGAATTCACCATATTCATTTAAGCAGTGCATTCATATGCAGTGTGGGACGCAAGTGCTTTATCACACCACATTTTTATCACATACCACTCAGTCTAATTCACTATCAGCAAAACAAACCTTTTGCAATATTTTCCCCTGTATCTATTTGGATATTGAATTTGGACAAATGGGAAGAGCTCCCTAAAGATGATCTCTTAATGATTGCAGCAGAAAGCATAATTAGGTTCATCTTTTGGAGTAGCATGAAATCATCTGCATGTACTTAAGACTTCAGCAAGGTTTAAATACTTTGCTGGATAAAGACTGATGCATAAGTCAGATCTGCAATGAATATGTCTTTCAGATTGCTACACCCTTGGCACATCAGCACTCTGGTCCCAGTCTGTAATTGCTGGCTGTATTCAAGTGCTAGATCTCTTTTCTACTGCCTGTATAGGACAATGCCAGGGAGGGTAAGTCCTGCTGGCTGATTTTAGTATAATAGAAGCTATTGAGTAGAGTTTCACCACAAACTGAAATATTTGAAAGGAGTTTGGCACCCAAGCATTCAAAAAAAAAAAAGTTCTGGAGGCTGATTGCAGCATTCTGATAGATATCCAAGACACTTCCAAGCCATGAACAGTATAGGACAAATACTTGCATGTCAGTCCAAGCAATGCTATATGCAGATGGGACTGAAGTTTGACTCTATTACATGTGTCAAGCAAGAGTTTAACAGCCACACCATTTTGAAGATATCCTCCTTCAGTGCTGCCTGCTACAGAAAATGTAGCCAATGTCTTCTCTTTCATTTTTTCCCCTAAAGGATTGCAACAAATAAACCAAGAGAAACCTTATGCGATAATCATAGGAAAATTCCGTTTGGAAGGTATTTGAAGAGACCATTTACTCTTCATGATTCCCTGTAACTAAGATTTCACTGCAGTAGCAAAGAAAGATATGTGGTCTATTTGTCTGAGCAAACCTAGTCAAATCTTGGTTTTGCTACAATCTAGCAGAACGGCCTTGAGTTGGGCACCAGGAGACTGCCGCTTCAGGATTCAATACCGCTGCTGTGCAGCTTTGTGCAACCCTATCTTCTTTTTATCCTTTTTGTGGCTTAATTGCACAGGAAGGTCTTGGAGGAAGAGGCTCTTTTCCAGGGTATTTGTGTTGTGTGTAGCACGATGCGGCTCCAGTTGCAGCCAGGGTTTGTAGATTGAACGATAAACTTAGCACGAGAGTGAAGTGATAGCAGCATCACAAGGAGTCTGCAGCAGATACTGGAACTGAAACCCGATTTCCTGAAGCTCAGTGTCTGCCTAATCAATAATGTCATCTCCTGTGGAATTTGCCTATTTTCATCAATAAAATACCAAGATTTCCACAACAGTTCACTCATTACTCACTCTCTCTTTTTATAAGACTCATAGCAGGTGTCTGAGTTGACTGAATCATTTAAAGATTCTGATTATTATTTTTTCTAAACCCTAATTTCTTTTTGCCTACATTGCAAAGTTGAAAGGCATCAATTTAAGTCTCTGCAATGAACCACTCCAAATTATTTCTTTGAAGGATCATCTCACAATGGGACTCATCTCACTATTAAGGATTTTTTTTAACAGCAGCACGTTAATGATTTACCAAGTTATTTAGCAAAACCCCCATTGATTTGGCATGGCAGTGAGCTCTGCAGCTAGTACTCATGCTATCTTTTCTCCCTCCCAGGGTGTCATAAAAATGTTTAAAGCTGCAAGCCAGATACAGAGCCCGTGAATTGGTGCTTTCTCACAACTTAGGCCAGATATCTTCTGCATGTCTGAGCAGCTCCATCATTTAAAGCAGGTGACTATCTCCACCCCAAGAATAGTTTTCAATGGAGTCAAATTAGGCATTTTGCAAAAAGAGGTTTTTTATGATGCTAATGGCCAGCATGCTTCATCCTAGGGAGAGAGTGTGGATTACTTAGCCCAGAGAAAAATTGATGTTAGATTAAATGACAATTATTGTGCCTTCTGGCCTCAGTTAATTTAAAAAATTTCCTAGTACATATGATTTCTTTTTGAGATTATAAAAAGTATGGTTTAGTATGCAGACACAAGCCATGCCTCTCAAATGGAAAGAAGGAACTTTTGTCTAATATATTATAATTTAGCAGCTTAAATTGCTACATATTTTTCCACTTATTCTATTAGAAGTAGTAGCACTCAGGAGAGGTGGAGGGGAAAAGACATCTAAAAACAATAATTGTACTATTACTTCTAAAGAACTTGCATTTTTTTCAGTGCACTTAGATCATAGAATCATTTAGGTTTGAAAAGACCCTTAAGATCAAGATGCTCAGTCTGAAAAAGTTGACTCAGTTGCCAACAAGAAAAGCTATGGGACCAAATTGTCATGGTCTGTTAATACACTGTATATTTCTGCTAACCATCTGGCTGCTTTCAGTGCTTTTGCCACTCAGGGAAAATGTCATTTACAATCAATTTCAACAAATACCATATGCATTATGGTTGGAGGACAAATGATATTTCAATATTGCACACTGTAGACGAGCTTCAAGTTCACCAGACCCTTCAAGTTGTTCAGTTTGTGGTGTTCTGGTTTGTCTTTTTTCAAGACTCAGACTGTCTGCAGCCCAGCAGCTTGGTACTGTACTTGTGGGTACCTGCTCAGCTGCTTAGGGTGAGAGATGCAGAGAGACTGAGGAGCCCCTGCTGAAGCCAGGACTGATGAGACCACCTCACAAACATCAACTCTGGCCACAGCCTGGGACTGAGAGCCTATCTCCTACTCAGAGCATGGACAAGGGTAAGGACCAGAAAGATTTATATCAATCAACACCAGGGCTGCTAACCTTAGATTCAGGAGCTAGTTTACACTTACTGAAGATTTAGTGTAAAAACACAGGATCCCTTGATACTTAACTCCCTGAGGTTCCTTCCACAAGTATTCAGATATTCAGGCATGAGGGGAAGTTCTTTATCGCTACTCAGAATTTTTAAGGACAGGTATTGAGATTTTGATAAGCATTGGCCTAATAGGTTTATTTTTCAATTAACAAAGTATAGATTTTTTTCTACAAGAACAACTCTGAAAAAATCAGTAGAATCTCATTAATCTTTACATTTGTTTGAAAGTTCAGATAGTAAATATTTGAATAGTGCTTCTAATTAGTTAACACAGACATCTAGTCTTGCAAGTAGAACATATGGAAAATTTCTACTGAAGTTGAATGTTAATGGATGGAACCCTACAAGCAGTCATTATCTAATCCTCCTTCTATTTGACTAAACTGGAGTTTTACTGCTTGCTTCAGAAAGAACAGGTTTGGGCCAATTTTAAAATTCCTTGGCTATTAAGTACATAATAACTACCAGATTTGGACAAAGTTGCTGTCTCATTTTCAAGACGGCATGATAAGTATTGATATTTTAAAATACTAATTACAGTCACTCCCCTCTAACATTTTATAACAGGCACATTAAGCAAGATTGAATTGCTATTCAAGCCACTAAAAGATCTTACAATTTGATCTTTTGAACCTCAGCTCAGCAGCAATGTGAATGGCATTGAAGGAATATACAGAATAAGTTCAGAAGCACTTCAAAAAAAATAAGACTGCACAACCTTTGGATTACAAATGCAGGTTCCTTAGTGGAAGTATACTAACTTTACAAGTAAAATACTATCAGCCTGACTTCAGCAACTTCATGTATGTTAGCAACTTCATTTTTTCTGCATGTTTGGAACCTTATGTATTGCAAAATGTGTCTTAGAACTGAAAAGACATTTTCAGACAAGACATACAAATCACTTCCTCAATCAAAAGACCTTTTTCTCAAAAATTCATATAACATAATATTCCTCAGCATTCATAAAAAGATGCATACTCATTTCTACTAATGAGGGAATTGATTCTCCTGCACTGCTTATGAGCAACGTTCTTGGCAAGTTACAAACAGCATATTATCTGTAGATTTAATTTTTCACAGAAGGGTGTAATCAGCACTCCTCCTAAAGTGTGTTTTTTCAATGGAAAGTGCTCCAAGCACAGTTAGGCATTCTGTCTCCTGATAGGAAGGGTATGATTGTTAGAGCACCTGCAATGCCCTCAGCAGATTAACCATTAGCTGCATCTCACTTGTGCTAGCAACCAGAAATATTAACTCATTACAAAAATAAAGGACTTTGAAAGCGCTGTGCATTTTTTGTACTGGTCTGTTATGTGTGCTGTGCCCTGGACAGGGCTGACTGGACTCACTGCAATTCTTTCCAATGAAAGATGCAAGGTGTCAGAAGAGATTTTTATTGAATAGTGTCTATAGGGACCTGTCCTGGAGCCTGAAATAGCTCTGCTGTAGACATTAACATGGCATAATAGTTGGGTTTTAGGTTTTCAGAGATTAAGCAAAACCTGGGCACCAGAGTCTTTTCCAAGACCCTTCTAGAGGAGTGGTCTTTGTAGTGCTTCTTTTGAAAGCCAAGCCCCTTTCCCCATGACTTGTGGCTGTTAACACAAGCTCAGTGAGCTGAAGAAGGTCTTTCCCAAAGTCAGCTTTGCGACTGCTTCAGCCTGCTCCTCAGCCTCCTGGGGACACACTGCCAGCACCTCACAAAACTGACTGCCAAGCTCCTAGCAATTGCTCAGTGCTTCGGACAGCAAGAAAAAGGCACAGCTACAGCTAGGACAAGCCTACCTCTGAGCATGTCTCCCTCCATATTCACAGATCTCAGACATTATTTAGATCTTTCAAAAGCTCAGGACTCTCCACTCCATATACCTCCTGGTTCTTATGGAGAAATCTGAGTATTTCTCTCCCTACTGTAATCCACTTTAAATCTCCCTAATTCAGGTATGTTAGGCTGTGGATTTATTTTCTCAGCTTCTGGGAATACAGACACTCACTCTCTGACCTTTTTTATCCTGTTGACTGCCATTTTCAAATGCAGAAATCTCGTCATGGGTTTCCTACTCACCTCTCCACACTAAGCCCCAAAGACCTCTTCTTGAGGAATGCCTTTTGGCCTTTACATGCATTTCTTCCTTGTGTTGCCACGTGCATCTATCCATCCTCCTAAATATGTCTATTAACTGACAGGCAGCTGTTACAGGAACATCCCTTGGCTACATACATAGAAATTTGTAGTCTGTGTATGGGACTGAAGTGCGGACAGCATCGCCTGGAAGTCTTGACAGCTGCCACCAGCTTCTTTTGTACAGCTCCTTAGCACAGCACCTTATTTCATAGTATTCTCATTAGCATTAGTGTCTTATTGCAGAGAACAAAACAAGCTGGTTTTGTCTGCATATCCATACTGCCTAGTGGCTAAAATGACTGTTTCCTTTTTTCTTTTCTAGCCACATCAGTGTCCACTAAAGCAGAAATAAGGATTTATTTAGTGAAAGCATAATATTAAATAAGCTCTTATGGTGAGTAGACACCACACACTGAAATATGGGGAGCATGGAATTTACCACACAACCCATACGACCCATTCCACTTATCAGCAATGCAGCTTCCAAAGAGTATTCTTGGCTTTCAGACACCTAAGAAGCTGATTTTGATGAATAGATGAACATCAAGCAAGCAGAGGAAACACTACCATACTGCCAAGGTTAGCTGATAAAGAGCACTGTTGGTGAGCACTCCTGCTTAAAGTGTTTCAGTGTTGGATCTATACTGGAGCTTTTAATAGGTTACTACCAGCATAATACTGGTAGAATAATCTGTTAATAAATGTAAATTCAGAACTCTTTGCAACTGCATCTGAAATCCCATAACTTAATTATAAGTCTGGATTGTGGGTCATTACCACCTGTAGCACTCAGGTTTTCTTTATGTCCCTGAATGATAGAAACATCTTTTACTTAATAATGAAGTGCTTAAAAGACTTATTCCTGCTTTTTTAGCCCCTTCAGTTTTGGCAGTCTGAATCATGAACTATAATACCAGTAATTTCATCAATTGCAGGTGCTAAGCTAGAGCCATAGGCACTTTCCATTTGGAGTAAATTAAAAATAGCAACTCCAGTATAGAGCAGTTACTGCAGTGTGTGGCTTCTGTCTTCGGAAGCTGAAGTCTAAACTGAGTGCAGTTTCCAAAGTTCTGACTGTATTATACAGTTTTTAAATATAAAGATGTGATTCTAGAGTAAGTGTTCATACAAAACCCCACCAACAAAACTCCAGAGATCTGATAAACACAAATTTAAGAAAATGCACCAGAGAAGAAATGTTGCTTGTTGTGAACATTTCAGCTATATAAAAAACATGATATTTTTAAAACAGCTACAGAGAGGATAACTCTAAACCAGCTCCTCTGGGATTTATTGTTCAAATTGTGAATAAGACTAGGGGCCCATGTGAAAAGGAAAAATGCTAGATGTAGATCTGATAAAACACTTTCCGCATTACTAATCTGCAGAGCTCTACCGTAAGATGTCTGTGGAAGATACCATAGAACCGTTCAAAATAGCAGTGTTTGTTTTGATACAAAACATTATCACTGTTTAGGAAACAGGTTAGGTAAATGAAGTTACTTTGGAAGAGAAATCAACAACTATTAAGACATGGAAGGAAAACTTTTTTATAGACAACTTGTTTGCATGATGGTTCTATCTCCCCCTGAAGCATCCAGTGCTGACTACCACTGCGGATAGTGAAGACTAGGATCTTGATTTTATCCAGTCCAAAGCTGATGCTCTGAAGTCACATGCAGCTGTTGCATTCAACAAAAGCATCAGACTTCATTAAACATTTGTTTGTAACAGAAAATCTAAGAATCTGTCTTTGATCATTCAGAATAAACTCTTAGAGGTTTGCTTTTCAAAAACTCACCTTCGTGCTGCACCTCTGTTTGCCCTTGATTTACTCCTGTTCATACAGGGCACTGAGGATCAGAGATCTTATTTCTTTATGCCCTCCTCCATGAAAGCAGAAAGTAGTAACTGACCTGGTCACGTACTGAAAATACATTGAGATAGCTTTAAAATCCTTCTTTGTGAAAGAGAACTTGCCTGAAAAATCAGGTGCTAAACTAGGTGGCAACCCCACAAATGCTGAGAGCTGAGCATAGGAAAATAACAAGGCACACCCCAGCCAGTCACAGCTGTGACAACACTTTACATTTTGGTTTACAGCTGTGACAGTGTAGAGGCATATGCTTGCTCCTCCCCATTTTAAAAGCATATTGTGGATGCACTGAGTTTTGCAGAAATGTCTCCACTAAGTCAAGAGCCAAAAGCCTGGCAAAGCAGGGACCATACGATTTCCACGGGTACCAATTAAGTGAAGGATTTCCCCAAGTACTTACTTTTCATTTAGCTGATGCTCAAGGTGACACCAAGAATCCAACCAAGTATTGAGTGAGAAGCGGACATCAGTGTCGAGCAATTGCTGAAAACAGATTACACTTGAAATCCAGACAACTTCAATTCAGGCTGTATTTCCAGCTGCAAAGCCCTGGCAGGGAGACACAGCTACATCTGAGCCTCGACCAATTTGGCTGGGGATGCTGGACAAATTAAATGGGGTGGACACACAACATGTGCAAGCAGGCGGCCCTGGCCTCAACCCAGCGACAAAGATCCACACAAAACTGAAGGGAATGGAAGAAAGGGGCATGAAATGAGACACTGGGGGCAAACCCTGCCTTCTTAGGGTAACACACAGGCATTTGTAGCCCACAGGATCAATCTTAAAAGAGTGAAATCCAATTACTCCTTGTTCCCAGGACAGCTCCAGTGTGCCTGACCTAACCTACTGTTCATTCTCTAATCTACCCCTCCCCAATCAATGAAAGGAATTAGGAGCCACCCTTGAAAATGAGCCATTTATAAGAAGAGAAACCATTTTGTCCAACTGATTTATACTTGTGATTAAGAAGAAGCTTCTCCTCCCACCACACTTCAACCTCTCTAAAATAAAAACCTCTTTCAGCTGCCAAATAGGTTCTCAAAATATCACCTGAATTACAGATGGAAAACTCTTGCTGAAGGAGGAACTGCTGCAGTTGTCGTTCTTTGTGCTGTACTTTATTCATTTTCAGGCCTATTAGCAGCCCTCATCTTTCACTCCCATTCCTTCTTTTCACCCTATTGCAATACTTCTGCTTTGTTAAATGTCTGTGAATGAAAAGCAAATCCACTAGACAGAATCAGAAGACAGATTCAGACTCTTGTGAGCAAAATGGGCAGTTTAAGCAACAACTTGCCTTTGCCATTTGTTTTTTGAGCATTGCCAGATTTTCCCCTCATCCCAGGTAAAAGATTGGACTGGAGAAACCCAGCTCAGCCAGATTTGCTTGTCCATCTGGGAAGGACTTGGGAGGGGCTGACCTCTGGAGGATGCCTTTTCACGGGAAGTGTTCAGCCCACAACAGTGCCCACTCTCTGAGAGATGTTCCTGTCCCTGACGTCTCACATCAGATGCTCACAATGAATATGCCAAACTTTCCCCCTCAGTCCCTCTGTCATCCCTACAAGTTAGCTGTCTCCTTTGCTCTCCCTTACTGGTTTGCCAGAGAAGTAGCTTGCAGCTTCTGTAGACTTTAGAAAACAAAAACTTCACAGGACCCCAATTCAGTGTCCTGAAGCATTTCAGTGAGCAAAGAAAAAACCCCTAAAGAGTAAGTCCTTTAAAAAAATAAATTCCCCTCTCTAGCTTAAATGGTGGAAAGACCTCACTTACAAATGTTTGCTATTGAGTAAACAAGACCGGGGAAAAAGCAGGAGAAAATAAAAAGAACATTCTGTAGGATTTAATGGGCAAGTGTCTATCTATCTTGTTACCATCATTTTCCCCTTGCTCTAAAAGATCATCTTGGCTCAATCAAACTAACCAGTTTGCAAATCTAATTTGAATTCTTAAAAGCAACTCTAATTAATCATGTTCCTCTCTGAGGTCAAATCTATTCTGTATTATTTTTCAAAGTTTTCCAGCGTGGTAAGTACTGTAGCTGCATAATAAAAGGAAAACAATTCTTTCTTTATGGAAAATTTCCTTGAAAAAGAAAAGAACTTTGCATTGCTGTAGTTATTATGAATTTCAGCTTTTATAAAGCACATTGGTGTGTTCATCAGTTCTCACAAGAGCCTTGCACGCCTTGCAACTGGCAGACGTTCCATTATACATATAAACACACATACACACACACACACACGTAATGCTCAGAGAAGATAAATCAATTCAAAAGATGCCAAAGTGCAGCAAAATTGAGAATTGTAACTCCTTAATACCAGTGCTTTGCTGAAACCTACCTCTAAGTGAACAATAGTTGATGGACTTTGCAAGACAATAGGACAGCTTAGGCATCTTAATTACTAAATATCAATATTAGTTTCAAGTATGGCTGCTACACTGCTAAATGAAAAATTGGAAAGAAAATACAGCCAAAGAAATGGCAGATGAGTTTAATGCATTTGGCTATACACAGGAAGCACAAATTTCAAATTGCAGATCTAGTTCTCTAAGGATGATCTAACTCTCAAGGGATGGAGAATTCCCTGCAGACACAGAAATTACATGCTATGGAGCAGCATCACATCTCAGATATTGGCAGCAATTTTCTGAAAAGCCTGAGTGAGGCAGTTCTAAATATCACTGAAATTAAATACATACAGATAATTTCATTTTCTTGAATAAGCAGTAGTGCAGAGCCACTGATCACAGAATGGTTAAGGTTGGTAGGGACCACTGGAGGTCATCTAGTCCAACTTCTTTACTCATGCAGGATCCCCTAGAGCAAGTTACTCAGGATTGTGTCCAGACAACTTTTTATTGTCTCCAGAGAAGGTGACTCTACAAACTCAAGTCAGTAGTGCTAGAACCTTGAAACCATATTGCTCCACAGTAAACACTTGGTTTCACTGGGGAGTTGCTTCTATTCTTTTCACGGGTCCTTTCTTTAACTTTTGACATAATATGGAACTCTTGGGACTTACAGAACTCAAAAAGGGGAAAAATAAGATCAATTTCTTTCAAGTAGTTCACTGTAACAGCACTGCAAGATGTTGCAGGAAGAAAGGCAATGCTTTGTTCTAACAGACATGACAGTAGTTGCCTCCCAGTGGCAGAGGGAGTCTCCTGCTCTTTCTAAGAGCATATGGGATGTTATTACACATCTTCATGCCAGCACTGTACATTACCCCTTCAAGGTCTTAGACTAGAGCTATTTTGAAATAAAGTTAGATTTGAGTTTGGTGACTGAATCTAAGCAGCAGAGCAAAACTTTTCCTTGCCAGGCAAGGTGCTACTCTTCAAGCAGCATCTATCTTGCAGTGTTTAAAGCTGCTTGCAATGTTAGACTGAATCCTGAGGGAGGCAGGCCAACAAGGAAAACACAGGCAAGATGCTTAAACATAAAACTCTGCACAACAACGCAGCCCACAGCCTACAATTGGTCTCAGCTGTATTCAAAGTAGCACCAGCACTGCCAGAGACTGGGGCTTGACAAATGCTCGTTTCACAGTAGGCATAAACATGCACCTGCAGGTATGATCTTCTGCACCAGGCTTAAGAAACAGGCTGTGACCATCCAGCTCCCACAGGCACACATTCATACACCTGTACACTGAGTTTCAGCCAAACGTCTACACACCAAGTCCCAATCCAGTAGACTAACAACTGATGTGGAAACTTCCATTTCCAGAGGCTTTGGAAAACCTGGAGCTGATTTGTTCTCTGAGGTGTTGGGTGACTACAGGGCAGGCAAGCAGAAAGGTCTTTGTGTCTAAGGCACAAAGTGCTTTTAGTGGTGCCCCATGGCCAACTCGGTCTAGAGGTTAATGGATGAAGGACAACTAATGAAGCCCTGCACCAGTTTTTATACTGGCTCTCAGGCTTTTAAGTTCAGGAACCCTTTGTGGTTATGCTTTTTCCCACCCTTTCTAAAAGTAGGGAGCACTTCAAAATTCTTCAACAGTAAAATGTGGAGCTCAAGGAAAAGAAATCCAACTGCAGTCCTCATTCTAACAGCCTGTAAGGGACATACTGAAAGTCCTCCAGGCAGTTTCCACACTAAGTCCCAGAACTCAACTGTCAAAATTCAGGCTAGCTCACACAGACAGGTTTCCCTGTTGGCAAACAGGATGCCGAGGAAAGGGGAATGGTTTCCTAGCCAACAGTATTCACTAAGCCAACATTTACCTGGTGTCTTTAGAGCAATGCCATAGTCAGAGACAAATGCAGTCAAGCTCTGTTAATAAGATTTTCCTCAGTTTATTCAGTATACCCAAGACAACATACTCCACAAAAATGGCAACAGTCCATCCTCCCCAAAATTTACACCTCCCCCACCCGTCCCTCAAGCGAAACTGTCAGAGAAGTGCCTTGAGTTAGGAAACCATTCCTGTTAGTGCTTGCCTTGCTCCTTGCTTAGGACTATGGACATGGGCATTCCCATGCTTTCCTGAATAGGGATGGTGTCTCTCAACCAGGTGCCTCATCCTGCTTCTTTCTTCAGCAGTGCCTTTGTTTTGTGTCTTTCCAGGTTTGACTAGTAGTTCACTCAGGCAGATTTGCCACATCAGATGAAAACAGGATCTCCCACATCAGGGTTCCAAACTTGCTGCATGACTAGAATACAACAGAAAGTTCTGAAACATGGAGTAAAGACTTAACACCATTTTGGAGACAAGAGTGTGGAACAAGCGATTCTAATCCCATTCCCCAGTAATGAGACTGATGATTTATGTAACAAAATTATGAATCACTGACATCTTTTTGTTGTACCAGTGTATAATTATTCCTCAAAGCATCTCCCTGCATCTGATCATGGACATTTGGACACCTTTTGACACATCTGAAGGCAAATACATACCAAGAGATGGCATAAGCCTGTCTGATAAAACACTGCTTTTTACAATAGTCAGGGAATTATAGGTTGTTATTTTGTATTTGTTGACTGGAATGTCTTTTAACTACTTATTGTTTATTTAAAAAACAATAATCCTCCATTTTAGAGATGCACAGAGCAAATAAGAAGACTTGTTTTTCTGAAAAGAAAATTGCCCTGCAGATGTAGATGGTCATGCAACCAGTCTGGGGTGACAGCTGGTATTTAAATGGAAAATTAATTCTTCTCAGTCTGTCAAAGCAGGGACCTCATCTTCCAAAGGAAGTGCAAGATTGCTTAAGACCCTGCATACCATGCAGTCCCTGACAGGAAGAATAAATGAGTGAGGTGAAACTAGAAATCATCTTTCCCTGTGAAAGCTGCAGCTCCCTTGCAGCCCTGCTCCCACATTCCCTGGGGTGGGGGGTGTATGCTCTGCAGGTTAGCAGAGAAGTATCATTCATGTGACAATGGTGACAGTCCAACAAATCCTAGGTAGACAGTGTCTAACTGACAAGGAAGGCTCACACTTGGCTCCTGCTCACACTCCCCCTGGAGTGTACTTTCATAGCCTACTTTTAAGCCCTTGAGACATGTCTGCAAAGGTGAGAGAATGAGGCTGGTCAGCATCATGATTGCTCCTCACTGTGTGAATGCCAGTACCTTATTTCACTCCAGAGCACAGCTTATCCCCTGCTACATCCCCCAGCTTGCTGCCAGGGGGGCTGCTCAGTCACTGTTCCTGCTGGGTGCCCAGGGAAACCAAAACCAGTGCATGCACTCTTCTGTGCGTCCCCCATTCAGTTCCACTACCTTTCCCTGCCTGCTCCTGGCCAACAAGGACTACCTCATACACAGTCACTGCACAGCATAGCAGGACACCCCAGAACTAAATTTCTGACAGCATTTGGGGAGGTCATTCATGCTGCATGTACCAAAGACAGATGGTCTATATGGAATTTTTTTTAATTCTTGGACCACATGTATTTGTGATATTATGCCCAGGTTCTTCTCTACTTGGGGAGTGTTTTGATAGCCAAGGCAGTTTGTTTTGTTTCAGAAAGAATTGAAAGCAGAATTATTTTAAAAGATAATAAAGATGAGTGTTGGGACAGCTTTCAGCCAAAATACATCAGTTTGTTCCATGTATTTCCAGGCAGGGACACCCATGTATTTTAAGAGCTTCTCAAATAGGTATATGATCATCTTCAAGTCAGGACCCTTTATATTTCTGTAGGCCAGATAAACCTCCACTACTGTAGTACCTGATGTTGCCCCCATCCTCCCATAGCCCCACAATATCAAAAAGTACTACCAACCAAATTAGAGATGAACATAAGGTCCAGAGGAAATTAGGGCAAACCCTTATGGCCGGGCTGCAGCCAGCTTGAGAGAAGTCACACAGGAAGCACCAGCAGAGCTGGGAAGCAATCATTAGACAGATATATACTGATATATGTGTGCTAACACTATATTGCACCACCACCCCCCCACTTTAGTAAAATACTCCATTTACTTTGTCTTCAGGCTCTATGTTTTGCCATACTGGGATTTTCACCAGGAAAGGAACCTATGAGCATACACACACACACATATAGGAGCCATGCAGCTGAACACAGCCCATTTTAAAAGCACACTACACAGCACATAGCTTTAACTTGTCAAAGGTCCACCATAGATTGCGCTTCATGCTCCTGCCAAAACGATGATCTGGATGCAGATCAGGGGCTCCAACTGCAGATGTTAGGAGTGCACCATTCCTAACAGATGCATAATCTGATTAAATATGAAATGCAATGATATTGTCAAAACCCATTAATCACTCTTTCAAGACACATTAACGTAGGCTTAACTGACAGCTGTGATGATTTTACTGTCTCTACAGGTACTGTTGCTCATAAGAGTTACCCATTGGTTCTCAAAGAAGAAAAGGTATTCAGTATGCAGAATATTCTTCAGTGCACAGTACAGATATTACTTTCATGAAACTTGTTGGTATTACTTATATTCCTCCATCTTTCTCTAGATTATTATCTGATTTCCATGTACCCCTCTTAATCTGCACCTTGTGCAAAAATGGTGATAACTTGTCAAAAACACATGAAATTTAGAAACAAGCAGAAAGCATGGCAGATCGAGAAGAGAGGAGCACAGCAGTAAGAAGAATTCACGGGGCTGCTATGTCAACTGAGACAGCCTCTCCTTTAACAGAGGCATCCAAATATCTAGCTTCTTGGCCTGGGAATGAAGTCTGCATGCACTGCCTTATTTTATCTCAGTGGGTCCAAAAGAGACAGGCCATGAATCCATCTTGCATCCATGCAAACTTCCTTTATTCTGGCCTTTCATGCCCTTGATGCATCTACCACTATAAACCATCCATTGCCAAAATTATCTGCACATTTATGCACAACTAGAATTTATTTCTTCATCTGCTTTTAGCCTTTTTTTAGCTTCATTTGTTTGTTTCCAGCTTTGTTATAGGACTTTCTAGACCTTTGAAGTAGTCACTTTGAATTCAGTGTAGGAGAAACAGCACCTCCCTGGACCACTAGACATTAGGAATGTCTACAGGAGATAGCATTTGGAAATGGTTGAGGGATCAGGTCCAACTGATTGGCACAGTAGGGACGTGCCCATTTACTTTAAGAGTTTGGCCATGACAAGCTGCCCAAGAGCAATGGCTCATTTGCAGAAATGACCAACTGTGTGGTGAGGAAAGGGCAATAAAGGGCCAGTGTTTGTTCACAAAGCAAAACATTTTGGCAAATTTAACAGTAATAAAGTCTAGTGGCTACCATCACATTAGCATACCAGACTTCCCCAAGAAGATGATGACAAATGAAAAAGCACAGGACAACAATACTAAGATGTGCCATGTCACAGCAAGGACTAATGTTCCATGACAGACAGTGGCCAGACATGGATATCTGCAAACATAAGGGCTTAAAACTGGAGAGCAAAGTTGTTACTTCCTGGCCCACTGGAAATTTGTTTCCCAATCCTGTGCCAGAGGAAACATCTCTGTTTAATCTCCTGCAATGTCTTTTTACTGCATTAATTTGTCCAGCCACACTTTGAGCCCATATAAGCTTTCAGCATGTCCAGTACCCTGTGGCAAGTACATCAACAGCTTAACTACCTGTTGTATGACAGATTATCTACTTTAACTCTCTCTTAACTTTTACTTACTAGTCACCTACCAGGTTACCACAATGCCTTGAAGCTCTAATGCTAGAAGAGGCAACATCCCACCCTTATTTTCATTCACCATGTAATTCATTACTATGTACCTGTCATATCTCCAGTCATTTTTCGAATGCTTAGGTATTGCTCAGTTACAAAAACTACTCCATCATTTTTGTTTCTCTTATTTCCATTGTACTTCTCTCCCTCCTCCCACCTCAGCCATCTTGTCAATCTTGGCCTCCCTTCTGCAATTTACAGGATCAAATAGAGAATAAATTGGAAGCCTGAGAGTTTCAGAGGGGACCAAGATTGGCACAGCAGTCCATCGTGTCTTGTTGATCAAAGGAATATAGTTTATATTGAAACTCTTCAAAGCAGGGATTTTTACTATGTATTTACACAGTACTTGTCTCAGCAGGACCTTGCCTTATCTAGGACTCAGGAGTGTTGTTCAAACAAATAATTAATAAATAGCTCAAATAGGTAAAACAGTGCTAGATAGGCATTTAAAGAGATAAACACTTGTAGTTGTGGGCTTTCAGGCATGCTAAAACAAATGTTAAGGTGGTGATAAGTGAAGGAAAGGACACAAGCATATTTTGCAAAGTGGCATGGAAATGGCTTTTGTCTTTGAGATGTTTCAGGTCAGCTGCACATAAATACATATACACACATAACTGGCACACACGTATATCAGCATGTATGAAGACAGCAGTATTTTGTACCACGTAAGTTGGACAAAATCTTTATTTAAAAAACTCATCTTTCTGCCCTGCCTCTTAATGCAACACCATAAAGGCTTGAGAGAGGCAGCACTTTACAGTAGTGTCAGAAACAGGCTGGAGAGGCTTTTCTTAGGTTGACACTGATGCATTGACAAGTTAATGGGGACCAAGAACATCCACATTAGCCTTATGGATTTATGAGAGGATCACTAAAGTGAAAACTAACAAACTCTGCCGTACAAAAGCTTACCAATATTCTCTTTATACCTAACTTCTTGTAATCTAAGATTCTGCGTACCTACATGGTCAGAAACAACATGTTGGACTGTGGTTCAAGACCTCTATAGTAACTGTTACCTGACACACCAGAGCCTGAAGAATTCCTAACACCACCTCCTCAGTAAACACCTCTAATGGTGTCCCACAAAAGCAGAAGAGAAATCCATGTAACAGAGCAGCTAGAAGCATAATAAAGTCACTGAATATGAAAAAAAAATAGAATAGAAACACAGCATTCTAGAAAAATAGGGAATATTTTTGTTTTTCCCCAGGAAGGATTCATTGGGAAATATCAATAGAAATCTTCTTTCTAGTCTAAAATCTGAGCCATGGTCATGATTCACTCAAACTGTTCTTGTACAGTTTTCTTTTCCAAGTACAGGGTGAAACTCTCCTGAACAAGTGTTTGCTGAAACTCACAGTAACGTGTGTTACTTCTAAGCAGAGGCTGACATCCTGAAAGGCACTGTGCATGAAGTTTTAATAAGAAATGCTGGCCACAGGTGGAACTGAGAACATTGAGTTGTCTATGCATAGACAGTTGCTTAAATAATACATTTTAGTACCCATAAGGTTTCTTCTCCAGAGCCTTTACCATCCCCATGGCCCTCCTTTGGACACTCTCTAACAGCTTAATGCCTTTTTTATGTGGTGGCACCCAGAGCTGCCCCCAGCACTCGAGGTGAGGCCGCCCCAGTGCAGAGCAGAGCGGGACAATCCCCTCCCTTGCCCGGCAGGCGATGCTGTGCCTGATGCCCCCCAGGACAGGGTTGGCCCTCCTGGCTGCCAGGGCACTGCTGACTGACATTCAACTTGCCTTGGACCAGGACCCCCAGGTCCCTTTCTGTGGGACTGCATCCAAGTTATTAATGAAGGTGTTGAAGACAACTGGGATGAGGATAGAGCCCTGCAGGACCCCACTAGTGAGTGGCCACCAGCCTGGTGTTACTCCACTCATTCTAACCCTTTGTGCCCAACCATTATAAACCATCTGTTACAATCTGTAAAGTTAGTACAGGAGTTCGGAGCTTTCTGATCTCCATCTCAAACCAAAAGTCACTGTAATGGAAAAAGACTAGCACTCTTTCAGACTCTGGATCATGCACTAACAATGCCATTTATTTGCATGTTTATTCAAAGGGCCTTTCAATAACGGCTCAATATCAGGGAACACTCAAATAGATATATTTCCCCCCTTTCTATCTTCACATTTCTTAAGAGCACAAAACCCTTCCACTGCAGAAGGTAGGGACACAAACATATGATATTAGAATACTAACTTTGTCCTTCATCAGGGCACTGTAGTCTTGCAAAGGACTAGAAGAAATATCTATATGTCTGTGTGTGAGCCCTCTTGCCTTGCTGCCACCTCTGTACAGAGGTCACCAGAAACAATATTTTATTGCAAAGTAAGGCATACCCTTAGCACAGCTCTGGATAATGGCACTGTGAACAGCACAGCTTGAGAACGAGCCAACGCATACTCAGAGACTGCCAATCTTTTCTCAAGCATCCTTAACAGCCCAGATGTCTGAAGGAGAAGATCATGGTAAAGAAAATGTATTGGAAAGCCAGCAATAACACCATTTCTCACTATTCCTTGTCATGGAAGAGTCATTCCATTATGCTAGCAGCTCCTGAGTCATTCTCCACGAGTGGAACCTGTGGAAGGTTTTTCTCTTTTTTCCATGTATTTACACAGCCAGTTCCAAGAACTGACATGTAACCATACCTCTTTCTCAGGGAGAAATATCCAGGCTTCCAGTGTCCTTTGCAAAATACACCTAAGAGGTTCAGCCTGTGAGCTGTAGTGCTGGTATTCTGGCAGGGACCATCTCCTCATGGTACAGCAGTCAGTACCCAGTTGAGGGATGACTCAAACACTCACTGCTTTTGGGTGATTCACCCAGTTAGAAGGTGACTCATTCCATGGAGGCAGTGATTTAACTCCCTCATGGACCTCCAACTCTAAAGCAAGCCTTTAGAAACTGCATCCATCTTGAACACAACTCACAAGCTGAAAAAAAATTCACCAACATGGATACTCTGATTCATTCATCCTCCTGGAACTCACTAGTCACTACTCAAACACCAAGGATCAGGGAATCCAAGGCATACACCAGTTAGCTTGTTTCTTTGTAGAGACAGCAAGTTCCCAAGTACAAAACAGAAGCCTCATGGAAGTGAGAAGTTTCGTGCCCTTGCAAACATTTACCATGCTGTAGCACAGGGAAAAGGGCTGGCAGAAGAGCAGGAAGCAATGTTACATTTAACAGATCCGTACCAGTTTGCACCTCAGCAAAAAACCTCTTCCACAGCAGGAGGCTGCTAAAAACTTCAGCAAGTTCAAGACAGAGCAATGAAAACAAGGCAATATTTTCTTCCCACCAAGAGAAATACTGACAGGATCAAAGTATTACGAAAACCTCTGCATCATAGAGGGGAAAACAAGAAAATCCAGGAACAGTTGAAGCTAACCTGTTCATATAGCGAATCCCACTGGAAGTGTTTTTCTGGCCATTTTAAACAACACACCTGCTCTGGGATCAACTGGCAACAAGCTGAAGAGGAGGGAAGGTGCTGCTAAAATCACCTGAGTGCAGAACAGCCCAGAGCTGCTATTTCTCCATTGTGCCTTACTGAACCAGATTTTGGGGTCTCACATTGACTGCCCATCAAATCCGAGGATTTAGGCTAACTTTTATGAAAGCAATTTATTGGCTGGATTTGGACATGTCTAAAACATTTTTGGGGATCTGTGTGACTGATGCACAGCATGAGAAAATTATTCTATTCTTATTCAGCCCATATCAAGATGAATGCATGTAAGGTTTGTAACAGGAGCTATCTTTCAAATATCAAATTTAACACATAACTGTCACAGAAAAACAAATAGCCCACACAACATAATCTACTGCGATAGCTAAAATCTGCTTAAAAGCAGGGCAAGAGTTGGAACAAAATCTGTGCCAATTGTTGGCATTGGCAGAGTACAGTTCCTGGAATAACATTGCATAAGCAGGAGAATTACTCATAGAAGATAACATGGTCTGAATTTTTATTATTCTGGAATTTGCTGAAACACACAGCTTGGAGAGGAGAAGCCAGGCTGTTGATGTGTGTGACAATAGCTGGGAACGTTGTCTGTATTTCAGAGACAACATGCTGTCCCTTTCAATAGCATCAGCTCCATATCTCCATATAATCACTCTAGTTTAAAATTAGAACAGGAGCCTGTGGCCAGAGAGTTTTAACACTTCTGCAGCACTTAAACAGTCAACATTTGGAAGAAAAAAAAACGGATCAGGTGATCCATAGTGCATGCACTTTGCTAGCTGTCAGGAGGTTAATGGTGTGCCTCAAGCACAAGGCTAAATTAGGATGTGAACACCTTAATCTACAGTTGCAAATGCTGACAGCAATGGCACTTCATCAACTATTTTTGCAGTCTTATTTGCTGCATATCTCCCTGATTTCTCAAGCCTGTGCCACCAACCCTCCCTCATCTCCACATAAATTAGCTAAATGACCTCTTGTAGCCTGCTTGAAATGAAAATTGTCATCTGAAGGAGAAAATAGCTGTTCTAAATGTTTGCAGAGAATGGAGAGGGTGTTGAGGATTGCAAGCTTTTCTGCGATACAAAACCTTCAAAAAGTCATGTGCCAGAAATTAGTCTTATCTGATATTCAGAGCCAAGTAATGAATAATTTTCCCCAAAAAAAAAAAAAATAGGCAGGTCCCTTCTTTGTATTTGAATTTAACATTTTTAGGTCTGTAATGCATTAAAAACCTATGGATATTGCTTAAGAAAAAAATATTTTTGTAGCAGAGCTGATATCTACCTGTGTTTTTTACATGTGCTTTATAACACAGATTCTGTGCCATACTGCCAAAACTGATGGATAAGAGGCGTCTGCGGAGCCACCACAGATGCATTGATACTGTGCTCTGAAAGCTTTATTGCAGGAATGCACTAAACAAAGCTGAATGACAGAGATAGCTTCAACTTCACAGTGGTGCTATTTGAGGGGGAAGAGAGATACTGAAATCACAAAATAGAAATTAATGTATTGGCCACAAGTATAACATTAGCAATTCTCCAATTTGTTACATGTCGCCCTGAAAAGATTAATTTAAGGGCAGCAGCATAAGCAAGTCACAGTGAATTGATCTGGAACTGAATTTTCTCCTCCAGGATAGCTGCCTCTGAAGACATGATATGAAGAAGTTTTACCTGAAGAGGATAACCTTATCACAGGTCCAACCTAAATATCCCCTGGAACAACTTCACACCATTCCCTTGGGATCTGCCACTGGTCACCAAAGAGAGGAGATTGGTACCTGCCCCTCTTCTTCCCCTCATGAGGATGTTGATGACCACAATGAGGTCTCCCCTCAGTCTCCTCCAGGCTGAGCAGACCAAGTGACCTCAGCCGCTCCTCATACAACCTCTCCTCCAGACTCTTCACCATCCCCATGGCCCTCCTTGGGACACTCTCTAACAGCTCAAGGTCTTTCCTACATTGTGGCACCCAGAGCTGCCCCCAGCACTGGAGGTGAGGCTGCCCCAGGGCAGAGCAGAGCAGGACAATCCCCTCCCTTGCCTGGCTGGCGATGCTGTGCCTGATGCCCCCCAGGACAGGGCTGGCCCTCCTGGCTGCCAGGGCACTGCTGACTGACATTCAACTTGCCTTGGACCAGGACCGCCAGGTCCCCTTCTGTAGTGCTGCTCTCCATCATCTCATTCCCCAGTCTGTACACACATACAGACTTGCCCCATCCCAGTGCAGTATCCAGCATCTGCCCTTGTTAAATTCAATTTATTTTTATATATTGTGGGGTGTACCTGTAATCCATTTATGCAATTCTACGCAAACTGTGTTAAATTTCATCCCTAGCTGAGTCATAAAACCAGAGACAATAGAAAAAGAAAAATACTCATGTACTCAGGGTCACCTTTGTTCAGAAAGGCCATTAATACAAGGTTGCTAAGCAAGTACTTACAGTTATGCCTGAAGATTCCTTTCAAATAATGATTGTCTAGATTGAAATCAAATCGAAGAAGAAAAAACAGTATTCTTGTCCTGAGATTTTCAGTATAGCAACACCCAGCAAAGTTTAAAGTGTCCTACAAGGGAAAACTTTCTAGTGTAAATTTAGAGTACTTCCTCCAAATACAATTCACTGCTAAGATATTCTTCTTTTCTGCACACTTGCCATGGGGCTATTGCTAGCACCTTTTGCACTGAGCTCCTTGGACTCATAGCAACTCAGCTCAGGTAGCCCTGGCCTCAGTATTCACTTGTTTTCAGCAAGGCTTCATGATTCAGAGAGGCAGTGTTCCCAGATCCTGTGGAAGCTTTGGAAGGGACTGTTCTGCACAGCCACCAAATCTATTCTCTAATTTTTGCACACACCTCAGAGGGATCCATATTTTGAATGAATGCAGACAGTGATTCCAATGACTTTCATCACTGTCCCAGAGCCTGGTGAGATGCCCTCAGAATCACTAACATCTCACTAGTTTCACAGGGATGCAGCAAAACAGAGGTTTCAGAGAAGTAAAAGATTCATGCCAGCCTAAGCAGCAGAGAGTTTTATCCAGTATTTCCCAGTGTAATAGTGGGGGGCTTATTTACAATAGTTATTCAGAGCAGTAACCACCGGCAAATATCCTACAGCAGGTTTGCTGAGTATTTTGCTGCAGGAGAAATTCTGATCTCTTTGGTGATTCCAGACCAGCAAGCAGAAGACGTAAAAAGATAACTTTCATTATTACAATAGAATGTTTTTTCATAGCAGTTGTTACCCCATTTGGAAAATACTGCTTGATATCCTGTAATCCCTCTGTATCTGTCATTTCAGTTTATTAGTTTCTCAAGTATATTCAGAGCTGTAAATGGAGAAACTGAGCTGTCTGTGTTTCAAATTGAAGATGGGAGACAACTGACAAAATACCATGTAGCTGTTCCAGTTTAATAATCCCACATGGACAGATGCATCTACTATTCCTTTAGAAGCTTATTTCCCAAACTCAGTTATCATGCAGATGGTAAAATCTATTATTTGAGGGTCAGGATTAAAGCCAATGGAAAGTACCATGTAATTCTTTGAGGAAAAATAGCTATTACTGCTACCTGGAAGGTAGTATCTAATTCCAATACAAAACGCCCTACATCTTATGACAGCTAACATTTTCCTAAGCCTTCCTAAGCAGCTAAACTTTAAAAAATAATCTAATTTCAGACACTGCACAGAAGCAGCAAACAAGTAAAGGTCAATATAACCACAAATGCTTTCCATGCCATATAGTCCAAATAAACAGATGCCCTTACACGAAGGGCGTTAGCTCCCCTTCAAATCCCAAGTGCCTCAGTACCCAAAGCAGGACTTGGACACCCAGTTTGCCAAAACTCAAAAGTGAATGAAGAATTTCTGCACATGCCAAAGCTTTCCCAGCACAAGAAAACAAACACCTTCCTTGCCCAGCCTTCACAAGGACTCAGCACAGGTGGAGCCATGCCTATATCCTGTGAAAGGTCCTGGCATCCTTACTCTAGCCAGAGAAGTGGACATACTCCCCAGGGCTCACTGACGTGATGCATCAATCAAGAAATGCAACTGATCTAACAGCTGCACTAGAAAAAAATGCAGACCCCTCTATGGCATCTCTCCAGCATCTCTACACAAGCAGAGCATATGTAAAAATTGGCTAATGGTCTAAAACCAGAAAAATATTATCCCAGTGCATCTTAGAATAAGTTCATAATATTTATTACTTTGGAAATTATTAATTCATATAGATGGTGCACTTTTATTTTTACTGGGGAAAAAAGGCATTTATTTTAACCCTACCGTTAAAATACACTTGTTAAATGCAGCAGTAGTGCATTGTTGAGGACAAATGAATTTAAACATGAGGCTGACTCTATAAAACATCAGAATCACCCTTCCAAAGCAAAAAATGCTTTAAGGACATTTAAGTCTTTAAAAACAAAATTAGTCAGTGACTTAAAACATCTTCTCTTTGTCACAATAAAATGCAGTTCTCTGGCTCAGCTGTATTTCCACTATTTATATATCTGCAAAACAGGCAGAGGCCAAAGTTCCACTTTTTGGTATTCCCCTCATCTACAGAACTGGCTAACGCTCCATTTTACCTGAAGGAATTTGCAGACTTAAGAAGGTATGACCTGCTCGCCTGCTCATGGAAGCAAACTGTGATTATCAAAGGGAAATCCATGGGGCATTCACCATTAAAAACTGAATTAACAAGGCATTCTGCATTTCCTCTGTAGTATATTTCTTTTGAGGGAGGATTTAAGGGATGCTCTGAACGTAGCAGCTCAATAAATACATTGCCATGTCACGGCAAACCTTTTAAAGCCCGTCCTGACCCGCACACTGGCATGGTACCACACCAAGGCAGGCACAGAGCACTTGCTCACAAGGAACAGTACAGTGCAAGACAAGGTCCTAAAGTTCCTCAAAATCTGGGCCTTGGCCAATCTGTCCGGATAAAACAAACGCTGCTTTGAGCAACAGACAAGGGGGATCCTCCCCACAGAAAACCATCAGGCATGCTTGTCTCCTACCCTGTCCCAAGAAGCTCAGTTTGGACCACAGCCCAGTACTTTGACAAGTCTCAGCAGGGAGAGGTGGAATCATTAATGAGGGGTTTCCCTGACATTACAGCCTTCATCTGAACACTCACTTCTACTATCAGGGAAAGTTTAGAGTCTGCTGGGGTGGGGGGAGGTTGGTGGGGGTTTTTTGTGCCGTACAGCTTTTACCCCAAAGTTAATTCACTTCACACAGACCTTTTTGACTAGAAGGTATTGTATTTTAAATCTGAATTCCCTATAGGGGGATACACACTAGCAGTATCTTTGAGCAACTCCCCATTGCAAACAGCAGCGAATTCTGCTCAGAAAAGAAATCAATGGCATAACCAAGCCTATGGTTGTTGGGACTGTTTTATATATATTGCTTTATAGCTTTTAAATGAATCCTGACATTGATCCTCAGAAAAAATAATGAAAAATTAAATGAAAAGGAGAAAAACATGACAAAATACTGCAGTCAAAAGGCTGGTAAGGCCAAAGACTTTAATATATTGTGCTGCTGGAATATTAAATGTAGAATCCTGAAAGTGTCATAAAATAACCTCGCTGTAAGCCCAGCAGGTGTTTGTGGGATCTGTCCACATAATTTAATTATTTATTGTAGAAACAGTCTTAAAAAGTAGAGTAGGGCTACCAGAAGGGAAGGACTACAGAAACCTGGCCAAAGGGAAGACACTCGACATGTGAAATCCTTCAAGAACCTCTCCACTAGTAAAAGGAAAGGTACTAGATTTCCTAAATCCTTCAAATACATGAACAATCTTACCTATTAGGTGCTAAAAAACTAGCAGAGCGCAGAAGCTTTGCCAACATGCCTGTCCCAGTAGCTACAAAAAGAAAATCCAATTTTACTAGCTAAGAAGCCACCCCGACTTCTCCAAGCTTTAATGGAGTAGTGATTAATTGCACCAAAGTGGATATGGCCCAGTCCTTTCAATGCAACACTATTGATTTACTCCTGCAGCACAAGTAGCCCACCAGATTTTGACATTGAAATATGATCTCCTTTAATGACGCCCTCTCTTGGTAATATCTTCCAGCTTTCTCTGTTATTCATTCTGGGATTTAGATTTAATTTGGATGCTGTTATGTTGCATATACTTTTATTGTGCTCTGTTTACAAAATGATTCTTGCAATTAATTACAGTAATGAGATCATGGCTAAAAGACTCACAGAATGCTGATTAGATAATTAATGATTGGTTGTTTTTTGTTGCGTTTTATTGAATAGATACTCCAGGTTGGTCTCTCCCCTTTCCTTTTTTGGTCTTTCTTGCCTGAGTTCTAATAGGTAATTGAATACATGATTAGTGGGAAAGTAGATTACATGAATCATATTTAACCCCTTGGCACTTAGACAGGAATCCAGAGTAATATAATGCGAGGAATATAAGAAATCAATTTCTCTGGTATTTTCATTGTAGTAATTACAGGCTGAAAATAGTTTTAAATCAGACATTAGCTCAAAATTGTCAAATAGGCTGGACCTGACATACGAAGTCTCTCCGTAGAAACAAGTGATTTTAAAATAGTTGCCTGCCAGCAAGGACAGAACTGATCGTCCTGAAAAAGGGCTGGCCAGGACACAGCAGAGATTGACCACACAAACTAGTGTGGTCAGGTTTACAGTCAAATGGCTGACCACGGGAAAAACATTTTTTGTTTCTGGGCCTGGAATGGAAAGAAAAGATCAGATCACCCTTCCCCTGCTCTCAGCAAGCTTCTGTGAAACCTTCAGCCATGCCAAAGGCCCATCCCTCTTCAGGGCCAAGACATACCACAGGCAATAACACTGCTGCCATGAACTGGATGATGAACTGGTGCAGTCAAATTCCAGACTGATCAAAAGCCACACATCCAAACACCATTGACTCAATCTGGTTTGCTTTCAAAAGATGAGATTGACTAAAGTCACAAAAGTGAGCACTTTGTCTGTGCATATATTATGATACAGCCTAATTCAGAAAACTCCCACTGACTTCAACCTCAGCACTTCCAAGAGTCAGACACACAGATCTCCAGTAGGAACACAGAAAATGAGGAACCTGTATCCAGGCCAGTGAAGTAAAAGTACTCCCAGCTGCCTTCTCTTGATCAAGCCCCAGAGAGTCTACTTCATATCTTGGTACACTTTGGACCTCACAGCAAAAACCAGCTTGTATTTAGATAATTGGTCAAACTTCATTTGCAAAAATTAGCCAAAGGAAAGTGGCTGGGCAACCTTAACTACTATCTTGTTGAAAAAGCAGAGCACACTTTCCCAGTTATTTGGCTTGTTTCTTTTTTCAAGTCTCAAATTTTTAATTAAAAGGGGTTTTTTTCAGAGTTTTGTTAAGTGTTTAGGTTTTCTTGAATAGCTGAAAAGCATGAGCAAGAAAAGCTATCACAGTTTACTTTCAGTTTCTAATGTTGCCAACCAGATGAAATACAGAATAGGTCATCGTGAGAGACTGATAAGTTACATTTATTCATGGGGACAAAGGTCTAAAATAAAAGTTATGTTGTCGGAGAAGGAATTGTAGTATTTCCCGAATATTCTGTAGAAAAAACATCAAGCCATGATCAATCTCCAACTGTCCCACAATGACTTGCATGTGATTTTTTAATGCAAATAAGCTCACACAGCATTCCCAGCAAAACACAAGACCAGACACAACATTTGAACTTGGTCCTGCAATTGCAGGCAGTTTCAACAAGGCCAAGTGCTGGGTCCTGCCCTTTAGCCACAACTACCCCAGGCATTGCTACAGGCTTGGGCAGGGTGGCTGAAAAGTTGCCCAGCAGAAAAGGACCTGGGGTTGCTGGTCAACAGGCAGCTGAACATGAGCCAGTGTGTGCCCAGGTGGCCAAGAAGGCCAATAGCATTCTGGCTTGTATCAGGAATAAAATGGCCAGCAAGACCAGGGCAGTGATTGACCCTCTGTACTCAGGACTAGTGAGGCCACACCTTGAATCCTCTGTTCAGTTCTGGGCCTCTCACAACAAGAAGGACATTGAGGTGCTGGAACTTATCCAGAGAAGGGCAACAGAGCTGGGGAAGGGTCTGGATCATAAGTCTGATGAGGAGCAGCTGAGAGACCTGGGGTTGGTTAGACTGGACTGTCTCACTCTCTACAACTATCTGAAAGCATCTTGTAGCAAGGCATGGTCAGCCTCTTCTCCCACGTAAGAAATGGTAGGACAAGAAGAAATGGTCTCAAGTTGCACCAGTGAAGGTTTTGATTGGATATTAGGGAAAATTTCTTCAAGGAAAGGGTGGTCAGGCATTGGAACAGGCTGCCATGGGAAGCAGTGAAATCACAGTCTCTGGAGGTAGTCAGGAAAGTGTGGATGTGGCACTTAGAGACAAGTTTTAGTCGTGGACTCAGCAGTGCTGGGTTAGTGATTGGACTCTATCTTAGAGGTCTTTTCCAACCTTAACAATTCTGTGATTATCCCACTACTGAATCAAACCACCCAGATCACAGTATATGCCATGCCAACCTATTCTGAATACATTCTCACACTGATTTAATCAACAAGGGTGAATTAACCTGTCTCCATATACTACCAAAGACACAGGCCTCCACAGACAAATTCCTGCAAGACAGACTAACGCCGCTGCTGCGTGGCTATGACGAGATAGCCACCACTCTCACAGAAGTCTCCCGCCAGGGGGAAGCTACTTCAGCTCAGGGGGCCATCAGAGAGAGTGGCCACTCACCCAGCCCGGTGCTGTAGGCACACGGGCACACTCACGCAGCCAGCAGCGGCAAACGATGAAGGAGACAGGAGGAACCACCCCTTAGCATGTCCCACTCGTCTTTATTGCGGCACGGGGCACGTAACAGGAACGTGCAGAACGGGAGCAAGATGGCGGA
>VZTH01017683.1:810983-828393 GCA_013397815.1 Aleadryas rufinucha | reverse complement strand
GTAAGAAATGGTAGGACAAGAAGAAATGGTCTCAAGTTGCACCAGTGAAGGTTTTGATTGGATATTAGGGAAAATTTCTTCAAGGAAAGGGTGGTCAGGCATTGGAACAGGCTGCCATGGGAAGCAGTGAAATCACAGTCTCTGGAGGTAGTCAGGAAAGTGTGGATGTGGCACTTAGAGACAAGTTTTAGTCGTGGACTCAGCAGTGCTGGGTTAGTGATTGGACTCTATCTTAGAGGTCTTTTCCAACCTTAACAATTCTGTGATTATCCCACTACTGAATCAAACCACCCAGATCACAGTATATGCCATGCCAACCTATTCTGAATACATTCTCACACTGATTTAATCAACAAGGGTGAATTAACCTGTCTCCATATACTACCAAAGACACAGGCCTCCACAGACAAATTCCTGCAAGACAGANGTCAGCTCAGTAGCTTTCCAATGAAACACAGATATCTTACAATTCCTTTTCAGAAGAGAAATAAACTAGTAGGAGAAAAGTCAGCAAGATTTCTCTCTACTCACCAACAAAAAGAAACATTACCAAATGTATGGCTAGGAGAGCCATACATTTGAGGGAAATTACATATTGCACACAATTTTTTTCTACACAGCATGATTATAGATAACTAGCATACATGATTGCTAAGAACACAATTATAAGTCCCTGGATTGGACTGGACTTTGCAAGAATCCAATCCAAATCAGGGGGTATGAGGGTCACAATCTGTTCTGATTATATCATATGTTATAGATGCTTCCAATATGTTTAAGATGAGGAACAGGATTGCTACTAATACAACACAAGGTTTTTCATGAGTTTCAGAATCTGGATATCTTGGAGTAAAATCAAAGTATAGAAACATTGGTGGTTTGGTGAGAACAGTTAACAACGAAGTTGCTTAAGATGCTTTTTGTTAACCCACATACAGCACCTAACACCTGATGAGTCATTGCCTTAAGATATTAAGGGATTAACATCTACCTTGAATGAGAAAAAGCGTACAAAGTATTTGATTTGATTTTATTTATAACTGTCCTGCAGTCACACACCAGTCTGTGGCAGGCTGCTGGCACCTTGCCTGCACTCTAACCACATTTCTCTTGTACTCCTGTAAAGTAGTTTTTTGCATACAAGATTTGAATGCCTTCTGCAGTTCCCATCTTAGTGCTAGACCCTTGCAGCTTAACTCACCTTCTATGACCAAGGTCTGAATGACCTGCACAGCAAGCCAGAATTACATTTAAGAAGTTTTATTTTGAAGTTTCAGGGTACTCCTCCTTTCACAAAATACCTACTTGCAAACTACCAGGGAAGTCACTGTAGAAGAGCACTCCATCTCTGGCCCTTCATTCACACAATGACATTCAAAGAAGGGCTTTACTCCAGCACGGGTCCCTTCCATGGAATGCAATTCTTCAAGAACAGGCTGCTCTGGCATGACTCCTTTGCAGGGTTACCAGTCCTGCCACCAGACCTGCTTCAGTATGGGGTCCTCTCTCCATGGGGCCACAGGTCCTGCCAGGAGCCTGCTCCAGCATGGGCTTCCCATGGGATAACAATCTCCTTTGGCCATCCACCTCCTCCACTGTGGACCTCCAGGGACACTGCTGCCTCATCATGGTCTTCCCTGTCGGCTGAGGGGAATCTCAGCTCTGCTGCCTGGAGTATCTCCTGCCCCTCCTTCTTCATTGATGCGTGTGTCTGCAGGGCTGTTCCTCTCACATGTTCTCAGTGCTCTCTCTGGCTGCATTTGCTGTTGCACAGCTATTTCCCCCCATTCTCAACTCTGTTATTCCAGAGGTTCTATCACCGGCACTGATGGGCTCAGCCTTGACCAGCAGTGGGTCTGTCTTGGAGCCTGCTGGCATTGGCTCCATCAAACATGGGGGAAGCTGGTACTCCCTTATCACAGAAGCCACCTCTGTAGCCCACTCTACTACACAACCCAAGACACCTCCCATCCCTGAAACAGCCTGCTGGCTAAACCAAAGGCCAGTCACTTGCTCTAATTATAAGCCCAGTTCCTACACTCTGGGTGTCCCTGAACTGCCTACCACAGCACACATGATCCAGGCCTCCTGTTGTGAGTAAAGCTCAAAATAACTTTTAGCTCACCATATCTAGAATTCCAAATAGACAAAAAAGAAGTCCATTTAATTATACCAGGAAGAAGACATTCTGGCTTTGGTTTAAGTCACATATTTCACCGCAAGCAGTTTCAATCAGTCTCCGTTTTGGAAAACCCCATGGGTGTTTGGGTCAACCACTGACCAATTAGAGTGTCAGTCCAACGACTTGCCAAACTAATGTTTACCTCAGGCAAACCTCCCAAGCCAAGGCCAACCTCTCCACCAAGAAGTATATTGTACAGTTAACCACTAGCACTGCAATTTCCCTCAAGTTGGAGTATATAAGTTTGGGGAAAACCCATGAGCATTCTCACCATCTGAGATGAAAGTTGCTGAATATTTTGCCCTGAAGCCAGACTGCAAAGTGCTATAGGAGCAAGAGAAAAATCAGAAACTTGACATGAGAAAATACTTGCAGCTAGTTCTTTTAAAAAGAGCCCTGTACATCACAGACACCATGACAGCAACTTCTGTTCTTCTTAGTCTTAAAACAGGCGAGCCAATACTACCTAAATACTCGTCCCACTCCCACAAAGCAGTTGAAAACACCTGCCATACCTAGACACGCACCAACCTCAATCACACTACTGCTTAACTACCTGCTCCCTCCCTAGATGCAGTCACACCACTTTGGTCCCTCGAAGGACAGTTAAATGTAATATAAAAGCAGATGAAGCAGAGCCAAACAGTCATATTAAACTCAAAATCAGGACTTCAGCTGAAGGATGCAATTTCCCATCCACATATGCCAAGTGGGCGCACTGAGTTTGCTTGTCAAATATCACCTGATTAATTTTTTTATTTACTAGACATCTGAGATGGAAATCCTACTCCTTTGCCCTTTTATATGCTCAAGTCTAAATAGAAGATATTGACTTAGGTGGTCATTTGCAGCAGGACTCAGACTTCACATTCATAGGCTACGAGGCATTTCCATGGTCTGTGCCATGCCTGATGTGATGAGCTAACTCCCAAATCAGTATTTCTTACTTTGATGAATAAGATACAAGGTAGACCTTAGCAGCATACTACAGGATTAAATGCTTATTTTTTAATTATTTGCCTGTTGACAGACCACATTTGTACTAGCAGATAGAGCATTAGGATAAGGAAGAAAAAAAACTTGAATCCCTAGGACCAGTACAAAATGGTGAGACTGTAAAAATCAACTGGCCATTACAGCTATGTGCTAAAAAAACATTAATCAGTCAATTATGTTTTTCATTAGAGTAGCTTCTATAAAAGAGAACTGTTTCAGATACTAATTACTAATTTAAGAAATACTATGGAAACATTAACAACAGTTAATGTTGAAAGGAACAGTTAATGTTGAAAGTAAAATTGCCAAAGGAAAACTCAGGCATGAGTTCAGTTTCTTGAAGTTAAACCTGTGAAGGGGTTGAGTTTTCCAGCATGAACAAGTGCTTCTAGTGAAGTGAAACTTTTCTCAGATGCTGCACATTACACAGGGAAAGGCACTAAAGATCACTTTTGAGATGTCCAATGTAGCTTCTATATGTTACCTTTTAAAATCCTCCAGGTAGATCCATTCTTGTCTTTTGCAAGTTTCAGAGAAGTTTCCCATTTGGGAGGCCTTAATTTCAAATCTAGACTCAACAGCTAAAGAGACAGTAACTCTTCAGAAGCACATGACAGTTGCTTTCTGTGGCCTTCATTCTCATCTAACATGAATACGTAGAGTTAAGCAGAAAGAGTCCATCTTTACTGTCCTACAACCTGCATATATCCTATTTAACATTAATGAGACAAATAGATTCACAAACCCTGCATTTGGTTAACAAAAAGTTTTCCCTGTTGGGGAATTATGAGCCCTATCCTTCCCAGGTATACCACTCATCCTCTTCATCCAGGAGCATGTAACTCACAGAGCAGTTTAAAGCACTTACCAGTTATTGTTAGCACGGCACAAGTCTTTAGGGATTCTGGCAAGAAAGTACCTTATCGCACACACCACATAAAGGGAGCAAGGAATTAATCACTAGAGACATCCTCAAATGCCTCTATACACATCTAGATGGAGAACTTGATATAAACAGATCAAAACCAGACTAAAATTAAGTGAAAGGGTTAAGTGTTATTGAACAGCCTCACAAAAATAGCACACTAGTAGCAAAAGAAAGCCATTCAGTTCTGTGCAAATGTATCTGCGAGAAATCATTTCCACATTTTTTTTTAGGAAAGAGAATATATGAAGTCTTGGTGGCAGCCCCTGCTTTACACACAATAAACCCCAGGAAGGCTAAAGTTGATATACAGACCATCAAAGATTTAAACAGTCCTTTCAGACTCATAAGTATGACCACATGCATCTTAAGACTCCTTAGTTCTGCCATAAAACACCAGCTCACAAACAGAGCATGAATGAAGGCCCTAGGTAATATCACAACATGATAAACAGTCTGCATCACATCCCTGGAACTTTCCAGGAGCAAAAATATACACAATTTAAGTTAATCACATCAAGCATTATCAACAGACCACATTTCTTCGGCACTCACCAAAAATGAAGTTTCTTTCCTGTAGTTTCTTGCATATGCTTAGTTTTATGCACCTGAAACAGCACCAAAAGTCTACAATATTCTCCTCAGCATGAAGTCCTGCATAAGCTTCAGCAGAGAAACAAACCTTGATCAATATATTAGCAGCTGTGGATAGAAGCTCCCTGCACTGAGCAGGCATATAGCTTTCACCTGTATCTAGGAGGCAAAGCTTGACTAACAATTAGGGTAACAATCAGACTGCCCAAGGAAGACAAAAAGTTTTAACTAATTTTAAGTATTTTTCTGAAACAGAAATTGTTATAGGGGGTCCCAGCATCCACCCTCTCCCTCTCTAGTGTCCTGGGGGAAAAAAATATAAAAGCCTGTTACTTATTAGAAAAACACATATATATGATAAAGAGGGGCTTAAGAAGAAAAAGCTACAGTGCTACTTCTCAGGAATAAACTGAATAGAGAGAAAACATCTCTACTTACTAGAATGTGAAGAAAAGGTTTCTTCAGCTCCTAAAACTGAGAATCCTTATTCTCCACTTTATGTTTTAAATATCTTCTAGTATCAGAGCTCACCTACACAGATGAGAAGCCCCAGGCTACTCATGAACAACAGCTGCTTATGGAAAAAGCCCAATTATTTTGTTGACAAAAAAGAAACCAAAGGGCTTATGAACAACATTGCCACCAACCACAGTCCCCTTGTAAAGGTCTCCCTACTGCCTAAAACCATAAAATAAATAAGATACTATCTACTATTTATTGCTTGGGTGCATGATGGAGGCTCTTGCTTATTCCTTGCAAGAGAGTAGTAGAGTAGAAGATGATTTGTTGCTATTTTTTTTAATTAATTTTGGAGTAGGTTGCATTTGTTAGCTTTTTCAGTGTATTAAGGGGAAATGCTGGTTTAAATTCAAGTCTTTGAATCTTGTTGACAACAGGATTTCAGCACTTCAATTTTACTCCTTTTGTTTCATTTGTCTTGTATTAGTCCATAAAGCAGAAGACTGAAGCTGTTCACTGCTTCTTGTGGAAAAGGCATTGCAGGCATGTGGTTCATCGAGTACTGTAGTTTCATGGATGCATCCCCAAGGTATGTTACGTTATTAACTGATATCAGCTTTTGATTATAGAGGAAAAGAAGCTACTTTTAATTATGGGTTATATATAATAGGTTTAATTCTTCTAACTGTTCTACTTACCTTTTTTTTTTAACTTTTTGCTTTTACCTCCAACAGGCTTACAGAAGTCATTAGTAGCTTATTAAATATTCATAAAGTGAAATTTTTTTCAGAGGACTGAGTGTTTGCCTAAAATAAAAGTAAAAGCTGTCAAAACTTGTTCTCAAACTTAATCTCTGAAATATCTCAGTTACTTTAACATTTCCTTTTATAATTATAGCTTTCTAATTAAGAGTATTACAGAATGTATTAATTGAAATTTTAATGAAGGTTGATATTTTCCAATGTAGGGAAATCAATGGACAGGAAAAAAAATTTCTAAAACTTGGCTTTATCTGGTAGACATTGTTTTTAAAAACATAATTTTAATAATTTTCTTGAGGGTCTTAATTTTGCTTTAGTCTAGATTTTAGTCTTAATGGTATTTTAAATTATGCAGAAGAATTAATGATAATTAACTGGTGAAAAAATTTAGTAGTATTTTAACATTCTGAAAGGATCAGAAAGTCTGAGTATCTCCAGATCTACATGGGTAAGATGCAGACAACAATTTTGTATGAAAATCAGGACTTTTTTTACTACGTTTGTGATTGCAATGAGTGCTAGAGGAGGTTTAAGTTCAAGTAACAGCTTCCTGGTCTATAACACATTTGCAGTGCACATGTCGCTCAATTTCTTGTTTTACCAGAGTAATGGAACATAAAAAGCTTTCAATAGCTCGCGATACATGTGGTTTTGTATTTACAGCATTTCTGGTTCTTTGACATTTTCACATCAAATAGGACCTTTCTGGAATGCAAAAGGGAGAAGGACTGAAACTGGCACCTCTTGGTTGACTCCCTTGTACTTGAATGAGAATCACACTTCTGGTAGCCTAAAAATGATGATGCTTTTCCAAATTCTGTAACTTTAACCTGGTGCAATGTGCTTTCCAGTTTGCAGGAAGCCTGTCTTGCTCAGAGTAGTTGTAAACAGTGATGCTGGTATTTTTATTGGCTAATTTTACAAGCTGGCATCTGCTGTCAGCAGCTTCATGTAAACACACTCCTGCCACAGCATCTGTTCTGCTACATATTGCCCCTACTTTAGCGCTTGCATGGAGCTGGGGAGGGAGTGATAAAGCTCTTGTCTGAAAGGAGGTATGTGTTGAGAAACAGGAGCTGAATAAGACTTTCTCCTGGGACAGAGTTTCTAGAAACTGACTACTTGAGTCAGTTCAAGGACACTGTTTTCTAAATGGCTTTGGAACCTCTGCTTAGAGTCCAGCCCTGCTCAGCATGTGAGCAAGCACATGCTTTCCTAATGTGAGGCCAGGAAATATGACAGCTATCAGAACAGTGGATTTCTCTACCGAATGGAAGATGAAGTTTTCCTGTGAATAAAACTTGCCTGAGATGACATGACTGAATTGCTAGCTGAATGCAATTAAACTAAGATTGATCTTGTGGAACCTAGCTACAACCTAGTCAGGTATGAGTATCAGGAGAGAACAGATCCCAGTGAAAGCAGGGACTGTTGTGCAAGGAGCTGGGTATATAGACAGAGACAAACCTTTGTTCTCAATGGAGGCAATAAAAGGTAACTATGACCTGCAGTTTGCCAGTAGATTCTCAAGCTATCTACTTATAGCAATATATATTCTGAAGACTGAAACAAATCAGTAGCAATGCCACAGAAATTCCAGCTTGCTTTGGTCTCAGGACAAAGAATAGACCTAGATAAAACTGAATAATTGTATGCAATACAGTATGTTATGATGTAGTACCATGTTAAGTGACCTCATGTATCTTTTACCTTTTTTCTAGTGTGAACAGAGTTCCTTTGTGTGTCTTGGGATTTTTTTTGTGCTTGTCACCATTAGCTTTCTTCCCAGCAGAGCATTAAGGGCTCATTCAGATAGAGGTGTTAGAGAAAGAAAGAAGTTAAGGAAGTCAACACTGTATTTTTATTTGGAGGTGTTGAGGGGTTTTGGATTTAGAAGTTCCTGTGAGGTCTCAAATCAGTCCCAGGAAAAAGGTCAGTTGCAGAATGGAGAGACCTGTATTGATGCATAAATGCAGCCTAGGAAGTAAGAGTCTTTTCTCCCATGTTCAGCAGTGCCCAAGTGAGGTCTTACGGCTGGTATAGCTCTCCTGTCATTTTTATCCACTCAATGTGTTTTTCTGCTTCCAGGGTTTGTGGAGTGGTAAAACCCAAACACTGAAAAAGTAGCTACTAATCTAAAAATAAAATAAACCTGTTCCGTTCTCCTGGAGGTGTGGGCATTCCTGCAGCAGCCTCTTCTCCATGTATGTGACACAATGTGAATGTGCTCCCACCTTCTGGATTTGGGGCTAGCTCAGACCAGGAGCAGGTACCTAACGCAGAGGCGCTTAGTTCCTGGGGAGGTGGTTGAGAAAAGAGTTAATGGGATGGAGCTTGCTGTAAACAAAATGGGGACAGCTTGGTATGGAGGAAATTAATATGCAACACCCACCAGCAACAAAGCAGAAGAGAATAGAGATTTAGCTGCTACACTGTGCACAGAATTTTAGTATATACTCATCCTTTGTGCAGATGCTTGTGCTGGCCAGTAATGCTGGAATAATGACTGGTGCAAATCCCCCTAGCTCTGAGGTGCTCATATTTTCTGTGCAATTGTAGTTTGGTTAGGGGACCTGACTAGAAAGGAAGGGCTGTGGATTTGATGCTTCCCTCAAAAGACGGAAAAAGCTTATTTAGTATTGAAATGCATGTTTGCAATAATTGTATTTGAATTGGTTCAGAAATATGAGATGTAAATAGTCAACTATTTGGGTTAGCAAGACAGAGAGGTAGATTTGCATGTCCTCCTGACTGGACTCTTCTCTTTCCTGTAAATGCTTATTTATCTTTTTATTCTGCGGACAGAGTCACATTTGTCATGTGAAATATGACAAGCTAACTTGTCATACTTAAACACAACTTGCTTGTTAGTGTCAAAGTGTTTCTGAGCATGTGCAGAAACAGCAAGAAGCCCTCAAAGATATGACATTATTTTTTAATTTAATGTTATATTGAGATGTGTAAGGGGTCTGGATACTGTGAATACAAAATGGAAGTGAATTTGCTGGTTCTTGATTTAACTTCTTTAAATACACTGATCCTGCAGAGGACAATGTGTGTCTGAGATGGGATATGTTTTGAGATGGCTTTTGTTCAGTGAGTAATTCTTGGATATGGATAAGGTATTGACCACACTAAGAGTGAGTTCTCAGTAAATCTTTATGTAAATGGCCTGATACTGACTTCTGCTCACCTCCCTATGTCTAAAGACTTCACTGTCTAAGGGAGCTATGCAATCAGTGCATCTGTAATTGTTTTATTAAAGTTTAAATGTTTATACCAGGCTCAGTATTTCCCGAAGTAAATGTCTTTGGGTGACTACGGCACTCTGGGTAAAATGTCCATTACATGCCCTAGACCAGAGACCCATTATAAATTCACATTAGGAAGTATTGTGCTCTAGGCTATAGCTGTAATCTGATTGCCACTCCTTTCTCAGCTTGCTGTGTATGTGTCCCATCTCCTTCACCTCCTCATTGAATGAAATTGTAATCACCCACTCTTCTGTTTAGCTAGGGGCAGAATTAGAGGCAGAAAATGGAGGCAGCCAGAAGTGTCTGGGACAGCACATGTAGGGTGGCACATGAGTGGAGATTGAGAAAAGGTGCCACAGCCCAGATATCACAAGAGACAGAAAGGGGAGTTGCGTTTAGAGAGCAAGGAGAAGAAGCAGCTATAAAAGAGAAACAACAGGAAATAAACTGCCAGTTCTCATTTATTGGCATGTCATGATGCATGGTGTATTTACACCTCAGTACTGTCCAGTACACTGGTAATACCTCAGTGAAATCTGTGAAGAATACAAACATTGTCTGAGCATGCAGAGATGATGTGAGAAAAGCCAATGTCCTACTGCAACTCAATCTAGCAAGGGATATCAGAGGTAATGAGAAGGGCTGGCTTCTGTGAGGAGCTGGGTGACAAGTAGGGATGGTTATCTTGAAAAGCAGTCATGCTTAGAAGAGGAAGCAAAGGGTGTGTGGCAAGGGAAGGGTGGACTCAGAAGACTAGGGAGGTGAATTGAAGCACACCAGTGACTGCAAGCATTGTATTTGGCTTGCCTGGTCTCCAGGACACTGCTTAGAACCATAGAATATCTTGAGCTGGAAGGGACCTGCAAGGATCATTCAAGTCCAACTCCTGGCCCTTACTGAAGAATACTGTGGGTGCAGGAAGCTTGGTTTGCAAGCTGCAGTGCCAGCTGCAGGTGGAGCTCAGGGTGGCAGGAGCCCCATGCAAGAGGTCCTGAGCTCGTGCCAACCCTCTGCGTAACAAAGGGCACAGGGACCTGTGGCTCAGCCAAGTGACTGGACACTAAGAGACACAGCAGGACCTGGTGTCCGAGGAGGAAGAGCAGAGGCTGTGAGGGTATAACAGCCCAGGGGTTCCATTGTTGGGGATCTTCTTTGGAGGCACCAGCTCCAGGTGTTTCTGTGTTACTGTGCCGTGAGTAAATGGCTTTATGGAACGAGACATGTGAGACTCTGCTATGGGAAACCTGGGGTCAAACTAGTAAGGAAACCACTGTGTGAGTGGGGTGTGCAGGGAGTCAAGTGGGGCACTTGTTGGATCACTGGAGCCACACACCGTGAAGGGGCTTCAGTCCCAGTACTTAAAATCTCTGGTAGTGGGACTGTGACTGCCAGAGTCCCATGGATAGTCAGACAGGAAAGTTTCCTCAACACCCTGCACAGGACAATCCCAAGAATCACACCATGTGCCTGACAGAGTTGTCTAGGCTTGGTGCTGTGACCACATCTCTGCGGAGATGTTCCAGTGCCCAGCCACCCTCTGGGTGAAGAACCTTTCCCTAACATCTAACCTAAACCTCCCCTGACATAACTTCATGCCTTCCCTCGTGTTCTGTCACTGGTCACCAGAGAGAAAAGATCAGTGCCTGGCTTGTTAAACCACGTTGACAACAAACATTAATGAAAAAATGCTACTGGAATAGTCATGGTGCAAGAGCCAGGCTGGCCGATGATCCCTTTCAGCCTCACCTTGGGTCTAATACTGACCCTTTACAGCACATGTCTTTTAACAGGACATTATTTGCATCTCATCTTGAGACCATGTCATTGAGCATTGAGAAAATGGTTATTCTCAGCTGAGAAATAGCTTCCCTGGGATCACTCAGGGTGTCTGTGTTCGAAGCAAAACTTAAATCAATGCAACTGAGTCTTATAGCTTGATTGCAATACCACCTAATTGTTCCAGCTCTTCTGGTGTGGACACTTTATCTCCTAATGAGCAGAAGTCTGTCTGGAAAACTTGGTCCTTTATGGTAGGTAAACCCTCAATTTGCGAAATTCATGTATTGAAGTTGATTGCTGGATTTCTTTCCTTTTCTTTCCATTTTTAGAAATCTAGCACAGGTAAGCTCTTCTGAGTAGTATTTTATTTCTAATTCTTGGATGGGATAAGGAAAGAAACACTGAAAGCTAAGGGTGACAGTAGGAAACACATGGTATGTCACTGTGCAATATTTGTGTCAGAATTTGTCACATGAAGCAGTCTGTCCCAGAAAGGTGCCATTGATCCTACTTTATCATTCTGCTGTTTAAAAATTACTCAACAAAGCACATGCCAAAAAATTATTTATACTTACTGAAGTAGTTCTCTGAGTAGACACTGGAGTCTTGCAAGTGAAGTATTTCTGAGTTTGGAATGGAAGACTTACCTAAAGGCATAACTTGAATGCTGCAAAGGAAGGAGAGAAATAAATATGCTCCTGCATTTCAGAAACAGTTGCAATTAACTGATGGAAAGGACTCAAAGACTATAGCTGTGATTCAGATGGCATCTCCGTAGAACATAAATGAGTGTGTTGGCAGCTGAAATTGCTAAGCATTTGCAAGTATTTGAGATATGATGTGATTGACAACGATGTGATTTATTTAGGAAATCATTAGAGTTAGATTGAAATAGAGAAGTCAGTATCAAACAGCTCTGCTTGGAGGAGCAAGGTGAGATGAAAAGGATTTGCTTTCCTCAAACAAGAGGAAAATAGACACAGTTGGCTCCATTTCTAATGCATGGCAGTAGCTCAAGCTAACAAAACTAGTCTGTCGATAATCAAAGAAATTCAGGGTAGCCATCCAGCCCACTCTCAGAAATTAAAGAAGGCATTATTGACCTCACAAAACATAGTTCAGAAAGGAACTGAGTTCTGGACAGTACTGTGTGCAGGAGATTAATGTAGTTCACTATTACATGATATAATGATTTTCATCATTATATCCATTATTGTATTTGTACCTTGAAAGAATGTGCATTTAATGAGTGAAGTGCTGAATGTGAATCCTACAGTAATGTCTACGTTGGATAGCATAGATCCTGATCGAAAATGACATGCTGGAAAAGGAAAAGTGAGAATGAAAAGCAAATGGATGCTCTAATGGCTTTTCAACTTGATTCAGGTCTGCCACACACCTTCTGTGTGACCTTGAGCAAGTTACTCAAGGGCTAGACTTTCACAGAGCACTTTGGTACTTGCAAATGTACCCAAGTCACTGGCACAAGCTTGTGCAGTGTCTGCTGTAGCTCATGACTCAGTGTCTTGAGTAGATAAGCTGGTTCCTTTTAATATCTGCTGATTCTTATTCCGATAGAAGAATAAGATAATTTCATTAGTATTTAGAGAACATTGTCCCTGATCTAGAGAAGCCATAGTCAATTCAGTAACGTTTATCTGAATCTTTAACATCTCCTTTGTTTCTGTCTATCTGTGTGGGAGTAGTAAGGCTCCTCTTCCTCACAGGAGCGGGCTGGGAAGACTGGCTCAAGAGTGTGAGGTGCAGAGCTACTGCAGTTAGTGGATGCATGTAAATAGGTTATGATGAGAAATGTGGAAGCAAGTCCATTATTAAATTTATACAGGGCTAACAGTGTAATCAAATTAGCCTTTGCACTTTCTCCTGTGCTCCACTTTCTGCATTAGAAAATCTCCATAAATCTCTGCAAAGCCATTTCATTCGTTCCCTTTAATGCTCTCCTCTGGTGTGATGCAAAGAAACACCTCAGTACTTGCTAAGTAGTGGGTGGGCTGCAAGTAGTGCCAGCTGCGTCTGCTCCTCTCGGTGCTCACAAGTGTGCACTTCCATATCTGACCTGGATTATTTTGCTGATCAGTCTAATCCACATTGGCATGTGAAGTGATACACACACTGTCCCCTCCGGGACAGGGAACATTCCTCTGCCTGCAGTGGTTTGCTGACACCTGGGATCTGGCTCCATGGGGGTCACTGTAAGGCAGTGAGAGGGAAGCACAGACACAGCATTTGCAAAGAGGAAAGTGTGCTGCCAGGTCACGGGCTTTCGGAAGAACTCTTATCAGGACCAAGGGCTGGTGATGAAGCACTCCAAAAGAAAATATCAGGCTGAAATGTCATGCTTTCTCCAAGCCTTTTCTGACTGAAACAAATACTCACATGTTTTTCACATGTATTTTCGTGGGTTTGGATCTAATTTCAGGCTGTAAATGAAGTGAGCAGATTTTCCTTAGTGCACAGTTGCCAATAGCTCCGTGTCTTGTGGGGGTGGCAAAAGATAAATTGGTGCTGAGACCATACAAGGGACTGGGTTGTGAACTTGCACAGGCAATGCTTTATTTACCACTTGCTCATTTTTCTTCATGCAAATTACCAGTTCGCTGGTGAACATCTTTCTCCGCACTGCAGTGTGAAGATTCCAGCAGCCCGAGGGGCACAGTCACAGACATACCTCCTCTGGCCAAGCGGTGGCCCACCTGCACTGGCTCTGTAACATTCCTGTCCCCGCTGGCTCCTGGCACTGATTTGTCTGTTGTCCACTGGGGCTCTGACTATTGCTTTCTGCAGCCCGGCACAGGCTGCTGTGGTGAGTGTTGAACAACAGCCATTTTGTGTTCAAACTGTAGTTGCAGTCATGGTACTAATCCAAATATATCTACTATGCAAAGCTGCTTAGCTGCTCCTGGATTGCTTTTTCCTTTAATATGCATCTAGTTTTTGAACAGAAGGTAATTCTTCTGTTTCAGAGGGCTTGTGGGGAAAAACAAAAAACCAAATTACTAAATTTCATTAGGGTATTCCTTAAAGGTGTCATCTTCTCCGACTCTTGAGAGAAAAGGACTTTTCAAAGGAAAATGGAAATGCTTATACGCCTAACTAATTAAACAGTTTGCCGCATTACAGTGGGTCTTCTATTCCATTATTGCAATGAAGACATGGCTTTAGTGGGACTGTTTACACTTAAATTTAAAGTATGAAATTGAATCTTTTCTCAGATGAAGGCCCTGTTGAATATGGAGATGCAATAAGTATTTTGCCCTTACACTTCAGTAAAGGATAATGATACAGGGAATAGATTCAGCTGGCAGTTTTTGGTTGCTGAAATAATCTGAAGGATAGACTCATTTATTTTTCAAGTGTATCCTGTTGATGATAGGATAAACAGCACGCTAATGAAATGAATTGGCGATGCAGAATTAGAAGCCAGCCAGAACACAGAAATTATACGAAGGGAACTACCTACACAGGAGAGAAATTAAACTTGGAAAAATGAGCTTTTGCACATCTAAGTGAAATAATCTGAAATGCACTAACTCCAAAGATGTCTGGTTTAATAAATAGTTTAAAATACATGTAATAGCTGACAGCAAATTAGATATGAAGTGGCAAGTTACACAGGGCAAAGCTGTCATTTCAGTTTCAGACACTATATTTAAAAGCATTTCAGAGACAGTTGTTTATTATGGCACTTGTATGATTACACTTCTGAGCACAATGTTATGATGGAGATGTTGGGAAAGCTGGAGGGACTTTGTAGTATAACAGCATTACTATCACTCCATAGGAATGACTCATGAGAAAAAGATATAAAGGATGAAATATAGATCTTAACTGAGTGATGATTAAGAGGAAATGCTGTTTGCATAGGTGAAAAGGCACAAATGTAAGGGGCAGGAAAAAGTTAATGAGATGCAGGAAGAAAAATTTGAAACTAAGACAAAATACAAGCTGGATATGGGGAGAAATGGCATGATTCTGAGATGGTTTAGGTTCCTGAATATTTTGCCAGGTGACCAACCCCTTGTGATTTCTACAGTGAATTTGCTCAAAGTAATAGAAGATATACTCTTTGATGGGAGACAGGGAGGGATCCCATCAAATTGTCCAGCTTCTCTCTGATTACCCATCAAGGCTACCTGGGATGCTGCAGCACTTTGCTAGAATTTCCATCCTCTCTTTAAGAGCCTGCTGGGTGCACTGATGAGGCAAAAGCCAGGGGGGAGTTGCCTGCTGCAGATTGCTAATAAGATTGGTGGCAAAACCAGGAGGAGAGTTTTAGAAGACTGAGCCCCCACCAGATAGGATTCACTAGAAGGTGCATAAAATTGCAATACCGTGCATTTGGGAACAAGGCAATAGCTCCTTTAAAAGGCAGTATTTACTTTTTTATCAGTACTCAATGATGTCCAGTGAGATGAGGTGGGATACTCTTCCTGTGCCACAGCCGGAGTGGGGAACAAAACGAATGTCATGGACTGGGAGCTTGTTTCCTGTAGGAAAAAAGAGGCAGCTAGGATGAAACCTAGAGCATGGTGGCTATTCTTAAATAGCTTATGAATCATACGAAGCTCATCTCAGTGTTTCCTAGAAAATTAAGATGTCACTAACATATCATCTGAATTGCCTCTAAATTATAAGTCTGGCAGTCCAAACAGCAGTTAGTGACTGTCAAACAGCATTGAAAATCGGGAGCACACAACAATTTGACATCAGATTCTGTGGAGAGACTTGTCTAGCTGTAGCAGCCTTGCCCCTCGGCCAGCAGAGGTGCCCATCCAGCTTGGCATTTCACTTGTTCTTTGCCATCTGATCCTCTTTATTATGCTAGTAAGGAGCTGTTTCTGACATCTTTTTTTTTCCTGCATTGCCCGGATTTCTGGATGGCAAAACTTACCATTGCTTTTACAGATGGCAATTCCCTAGAAATTACTATACCACATTGTGCTACTGCCCTCCTTAATCTGATGCAGGGCTGGGGTCAGACATTCTCAGCTGAGATTTATTCCAGCTCCAGTCATGTGCTCTTTTAGAGGGGTGGTGTGACAGCCAACCTCAGTGCCTTCTGAACTTTGGACAAGGAGGGTATTCAAATACTGAAGATCTCAGGCAGTGCTGTGAAGAGATGCATGCCACGCTTTACATCTGGCTGCAACTCTACTGTTGTACCTCATGTAAAGTAACAGTCCTTGCCTTGTCCTCCTGGTGGCAGTAAAAATGTTGAATAGCTTGAGGTAGAAAATCCTCTTGCGACAGGAGCAAACACTTTTGAAAATCATATGCATGAACAGCTTAGGACAGTGTTTATGGAAGTAGCAGAGGTTTGAATATGGTGCAAAGACACAGAAACACACCATCCAGCTAATAAGGAATGAAAGATAAGCAATGGCAGTGTAGAGAGCTATGTCATCTGAAGTTCCCCGGTTTAAAACTACTTGTCCTCTTCAAACTGGCTTTGGGGATCGTGTTTTTTTAATTGCAGCTGGCTTGGAACACTAGTCCCGAATGTTGCACCTTGGAGAGAGAGAGAGAGAGAGCCTTTTGCAGGCGCTCAACCTTTGGTTAATCTTTTTATAATATAAAACAACAGGGATGAAATGGATGAGGCAGCAGGAGGTGAGCAGGGCTCTGGTTAACCTTGACTTGCTGCTTATGCACCTGCAAAGCTGGGTTTTGTCTTTATTGGCTTATCTAGAAGTTTCCTCAAGGGAGGAACCGATGTGAGCGAATAAACCTCCAGAAATTAATTTCTTTTGGGGACTTTTTTTTTTTTTTAAGGGAGATTACCTGAGTGATAACTAGGGTTCTGAGAGGTAAAAAAACCTCAGTGAAGAAGTGTTTGGACAATACTCTCGGGCACATGATGTGATTCTTGGGAATGATGCTGTGCAGAGCCAGGAGCTGGACTTGATGATCCTTGTGGGTCTCTTCCAATTCAGCGTATTCTATGATTCTCTAAGACTAGCTGTGCTGGATTCGAAGCTGTGCTCTGGTGGTGACTCGGGGTAAAATACATCTGAAACTCATCTTTCTATCGGCTCCATTACGGAGTTTGTGGCATTTGTGCTTACCTGGCCAGGGGTGAGCCTTCCTCTTAGACTTGCCGGCCTTGTGAGATCGCGGGTCCCCCGGCTCTGGTGCGTGTGTAGGTTTTGGCAGCGCGACCCGTGGCTGCTGCGGGGAGATGTGGTGCTCCCCGTCCCTCCTGAGCGGGCTCGAGGGGCGCCTCGCAGGGGACAGCGCTGCCGCCCTCTCCCTCCCACGGGCATCGCGGGGCTGCCAGGAGCTTCCCTCAGGGCGGACACTTGAGGCGCGGTGCCCGCTGATCCCCGGGCTCCGGGAGGCGCGGGGGGCGCCGTCCCCCGCACCCGGTGGCGACGGCGGTGGGTCCGCCCCGTCGGGGGCGTCTCCGCGGCGGCGCGGGGCCACCTCCCCATCCCCGCCC
>VZTH01017683.1:794511-810970 GCA_013397815.1 Aleadryas rufinucha | reverse complement strand
GGGTGTGCACGGATGCCTTGGCACGGGCGCGTTTGGCTTGGCAGCGGGTGTTCCCGTTTTGCGGGGGGATGGAGGTGCGTGCGGTGTGGGTGCCTTTGCGCGGTGGGTGTGCACGGCGGTGCCTGCTCGCGGTGTGCCCGGGGAGCCGCACAGGTGCACTGGCGGGAGGGCTGCGGGGCGGGAACGGGGGAGTTCGCACGGGCCAGGGGGACCGGCGGGGCCGGCCGGGACTCGGCGGGGCAGGGGAGGCTCCCGGTGGAGAGCCCTGCGAGCGCTGGCCGCAGTGCGCTTACTTCGTGGCTTAAAATACACGTATAGAAAGGAGAGGAAGCCGCGGCGGTGGCGGTGTGTAACCCGCAGCGGAGCGCGGCCGCTGGGGACGGATTTTTTTATACCTTTGATCTCTGTGAGGCCAGTGGCCAAAAACGTGTCCAGGCTTCTCGTCTAGCAGGGTGCTTTCAGTCTTTGAAATTGGACTGGGTTTTTTTCTCTCTGCGTGGTGTGGGCACTGCTTGAGGCTTTCTAATATTTTTGGATCCGCGGACAGGCTATAATGTGAAAGCAATGGGTGGAGAAGTTCAGCATCTGCAGGGGATGCCAGCGGCTCGAAGCAGGCTAGCGTCGTGATGCACCGTAATTATTTGTGAAACTCCTTTAGAAGGAGGAGGAGGAGGTATGCAGGGGTTGGTAAAGGAAAACCGTACCAGAATTTCAAAGATGTGGCCTGAGGTAACCAGCTAGCTGTAATTTATTTTCAAGAGCGAGAATAATGTGAATCGCAGTTTTCTTAAAAAAAAAAAAAAAGTGCAGAGGAAGGGGGAAATACTGTTCCTCTGTGTACAAAGATATCAAATGTTCCGGAAGTGCATTGGTTTGGGAGATGATTAAAATGATTTGGCTTTGCCTTGGTTAGATAACAGTGGGCCCAATCCTTCTGCCCCCATGCAATTTCAGATGATTTCACCCATGGGAGCAATGCTGTTGAGATGATGTGGCTGATTTAGAAGGGCTTTCCCTGTTACTCACCTTCCTTTTAGGAAGCATGCTGTCCTGTGTGAGCCAGTCTGCCACGATGCCGTGCTGAGAGACCAACAGATGCTCTGAGCCCCGTCTCAGTCATCCTTGCCAGTTCTCGGAAAATCTGGATATTACTGACTGAGTCAACGGGACCATTTGCTGAGCACAGAGGTGTCTCCGCATGAACAGGCAGCTGCAGAATAGGACTTTTGCATGATAGGAAACTACTGGAAGGGATTAATGAAGCTGACTAGCAAATGGGTTTAGTGGCATCTTTACAGGGAGGTTGCAGGGGAATATTACAGTAATGATGAGCAGCGTGAGCGCTTGCTTCACGGTGTCTCTGCTGCTACTTTTGTGACTGCTGCTCTCTAATTTCCACCTCTTCAGTAAATGCAAAGCTAAAAGGCTGCTGCTAGGAGGGATCTGACTGTGGACCTGAACTTTATTCAATAAGTGCTGTCCTTCGCTGCGAGGAGATTTATTTGTAAACAAGCATTATTTGACAAGTGCTTCTCGCAGCGTGTCTCCTTTGCCAATTGCTACGGAACAGCTCCGTGCCTGGGAATGGCTCACCCTGCAGTACGTGGAGCCCGGTGCGTGAGAAACTCGGACGCTGAAGCCCACCTGCCTGGCTGCGTGCGAGTTGGCACTTGTCACCAGTTTGGGTTTGAAAAGTTCATTTGGCTCTGATGAGAGAGCTCCTCCCCTGGGGTTAGTTGTTCGGCTGGTTGGGAACTTTACTTTTGCTGAGATGGAGGTAGCCATCTTAGACTGGTGAATAATGTTTTCGAAAGTTGGTGGTATTGGGTATTAAAAAGAATATGTATTTTTATTTATTAGTACTCATCCTACTCAGCGTGGTTAAACAACTAGCCAATACCCTGTGCTGTGTAGGTATGTAGCACATAAGTAGTTGCACAGATGATGACAAATTCTCTGAATCATTTTTTTCTTTACCCCTGCATCATGTTTTCTGTTTCTCTGAATGTTACTGTAATCCACAGTGACTTCGTGGGATAAAATACATGCAGTTAACAATTCACAGTACGTGATGTTCTATTTTACCCTCTAGTGGAGGGAACTTAGGGGAAAATGCTTTCAAAATCTAGGTTATGATTTGGAGGGGGAAAAACGTAAATTCACTGTTTTAGTTCCTTTTCATGGAAATAGCTTTTTGTATGGGCAGCTGAGTTTCAGAAGCTCCTGCCGTTTTTGTGGAGAAGTATTGAGTGCCCAACCTGTATCACAAATCTGGGCACTTTCAGAGATATCTCCAATAATGGGCTGAAGGATACACATTGGGAAAAATGAATTAATTTTTCTTCAGCCTTTCCTGTAACAGAGAAATAAAACAAGGTTTTTTTAATCACCTTTCCTCAGTTTATATGTTAAAAGCAAAACATACAGTGAAAGATGAAGGCTCAATGCTATTTCATGCATTTTCAAGTGCTGTTTGGCCATCATTTTTAACTCTTCAGCAGACTATATTGTTTAAACCAGATATTTGCTTTTTTCTTTTGAGTAATGTTACAAATTCAGAAATTAGTCCCAATGAAAATATTCCAAAGAGTACCCTGACAGTGTAGCACAATTTTGTGAAGTGCTGGTATTCCAGAAGTGCATTGTTGCTTTAAAATGCATTCCCTATGATAATAGGGTGCGAGAGGCAGCCCTGCAATATGCGACTGGGCTTCCTGCACTGCCTTTAGTTTAAAAATGCATGTGTTTTAAATCTTTCTGATGTAAGTACTAGGGTTTGGGAAGTGGCTTATATAAATTATTTATGTGAAACACAACGAATGATGGATTTGTTTGAAGACTGCCCCCTTCACCCTAAACTATATGATTTGTTACACATTGCCTGTGGATTTGAAGTGGTTTGCAGATTACATTTGGTCGTCACTTAGATGACCTTAGAAAGTGTCATGTGGGCAAATTATTAAAATAATGGAATGCCTTATATCTGATTGCTCGTAACAAAGTAGTTCCACAACATATTTGCATAATTGTAATTACATACAAAGTATATTTCATTTTAGGGCTTTTCAGCCGAAGTGCTGATGAGGCAGTGCTTAACAATGAAGTGTACTGTTAAGCAAATCAAAAGAAATGCAGTTTGAAAGAATGACATTGACTTAAATAGACAAAGGTGAGAAAGACAAAATGGGTCTTTGGAATGTGTTGTATTTGTTTTAAGACCAGAAGGATATTGGTTTTTTTACCAACTCCTGCATTTGGTCCTTTCCTTCTTAATTCTTTCAGAGTTTTTTGAAGCTAGCTTTATCTCAGTGTATCATTTTTTATTTGAATGAATGAATAAATGAGTACAATTAAAGGGGTGGGTCTGGTGCTGGCAAAAATAAAGGAAGGTTGTAATTTGCAAATTATTCATGCCAGAGCCTGAAATGAGCCTACCTGTTCTCAGTGTGTTGACTTGTGTGTGTATGTGTTGTCTCATAGTGGTATATAATTTCTGTGTCATGGCACACTGGATAAATGCATATTTAGCTATAACATCACAATGTTTATCTTTAATTAGTGAATGAAGTCTTTTTCAGGAAGTTGTGGGGTTTTTTTGTGTAGTAGAAGCAGGTGTGAAAATAGTTGTAATTTTCATATCAATGTATTTCAATTAGTCTAATGCTTTAGATAAAAATACACACGATCAGAACATTCTTCTTATTAGGTTGCACTTAGTAGCTTGGCTTAGTATGTCATGCATTCACACAGCTATAGCATTTTGTGTGATTCTGTAGGTATCAAGTGCTGCATGCATATGCCTTGTGTATGCAGAACAGGTAAGTCTGGACACATTTCAGTGTGCTTACAGTGCCTTAAGGAGGCTTTAAGGAGTTATCAGTTCTATATTTGGTGTATTGGAATGGTTCCCTGTGTGCTTTCCATGACAGCAGAGCACAGCCTCAGTGCCATGTGTTTATTTTACTCACTGGAGTAGTCCCATTAACTTTTAAATTTACTGCAGTGGAATTACTGGTATGAGGAAGGACAGCTCATGTCTAATGGTCTTTTTGGGATCTGTCTGATGTGTGATTTATGGCTTTTCAAGAGGTTTAGAATGACTCAGTCATGGCTTTAAAATGGAACTACTATCCTTTTGACAGTAAAACAACATTTGAAACTCAGCACTTTTAAGTATATGACTAAAAGCATTGCTGCCTAATGACAGGTTTTAAAAAAGGGAAATAAACAATAGCAAAGATTGACTCCAAGATAGTGCCTGTTTCCTTTCAAAGCTTATCTTTAAAATTGTGATAAATAGTAGAAAACAGGCAAACTGTCTTAAACAGTAACTGACTGCTTATAATATGGTAAATGTTGATGCTGTAATTTGATGTATAAAGCAGCTATTTGCACATCAATATACAGAGGGGTAAACTGGCAGCTACCATGGGAGGAAGGGAAGTTAGTGGGCTTGCGTGAAAGGTTCTTCCCTCTCCACGGTTAACTCTCCCACCATTACCTCACTTTTTAGCTGCAGTATACAGTCCATTTCCATGTCTGCTGTTCTCTTTTTACTAAATAAGAAAACAAAATCTTGCCCATGGTGAAATGTTTATTCTTTGCACTAAAAAATACAAAGCTTTCTGCAGCAGGCTTGAGAGGCATGGGTGGTGAGTTGAGAGCAGAATTTCATAAAATCTGGCAGAAATTGAAAAGGTGGAACAGCTATGATGTGGTGCCTTGCTCTCTGATCTTGCTGGCTTTATGCTTTGTTGTTCCAAGGTTTTCCATGCTGTTTCTGCAGGAATCCTGGTGTCCAGCAAGTGCAGAGCCCTTGACCTGGGAAAGTCCAGCTGAATTAGCTCAGCTGAGTGATGGTGTTGGACCCTGTTGGCTTTAGGGTCTTGAGCAGACTTGGGTCTGTTAGATCCCCCAGTCTTTCTGACTTGGAGCTACATTCCTAGTGGTCCATTCCTGTAAGTGTGAAAGTATGCATATACTTGAGCAGAGATGAGCTTTAAACATTGCTCAAGGACATCAGGGAAATGAAACCCCAAAATAAAAATAAAACAGGCTCTTTTTGCAATTTAAAAAAATATTCTCACTTTCTCTTTGGAAATTAATTGAAATCTGTATATGGAATAAGGGTGAGATGAGAGAAACCCCAGATGCAAACAGATTCGTCACTTTTTAGAAGCACTGAATTTCTTATTTAAGGGCTTGCTTCTATGGAGGAAAGAATATTCACTCAGCTCTTCAGTAGATACTCAGCCTCTTACTATCCATTAAAAAGGTTAAAAAGAAAATGTTGTTCTTATAGTAAAACATCTAAATACAGAATTGAAATCTGTCACAAGTGTACCTTTCTCAGTGACCATAAGTGCTGCTGAGAGATGAGGCCTCATTTCAACCAGGATGGACTTGAACTAGGTATTTTTCTTTACTCACTCTACAACAACTCTCTGTTGCAGAAATACTGTGTTAATTATTGCACTGGAATGAACAATTTTTTGGTAACTTTCTCTTCACTAAACTGATTTTCTTTGATCTCTGCTAGAAGAATTGTTGTGTATTCAAAAAGCTAGTAGAGAATTCTTTTTTCCTTTGAAAATATATTTTATTCTTAAGATGTGACTGTTTTTTGGCACAGGCAGAATTGAGAGCTGGATTGTCCTTTGTGTTCATGTTGTGCCTGTCCTTCACTCTGCTCTGTGACCAGCTGGACATGGAGGTGACAGGTGAAAGCATTTGCTGCCCCAGTTGCTTTCACAGCCAGCTGTATTGGCAAACCTGAGCTCTGGCCTTCAGTAGCTTAGCTCTCTCTAGGGATTTGTTACCCTTTTAGTTGTCTCTTTGACCTATTCTATCTCTTACAGTCTCAGTTTTGGTATTTGCTATGGCTTTGGTCAGTGCATTATCTGAACCTCTCCGAAGGTTTAATGCGCTTATCCTCTTGGAGGTGGAAAGCAATTATTCCTGTCTCCTGCCAGGAAGCTGGTCCAGAGAGGACAGTCAGGAGGAGATGTAAGCACTGTGATTCACAGCACCTGGCTGCTGCTGGGTGTGGTAGGTGATGGGTGGCTGTTTGCAGAGGTGCAGCAGCGTATTGCCTGCTGTGGACAAGGGTGCTGGGAGCTGCAGGCTGCCCTGGGCTCTGTGTGTGAGCACAGCCTTCCTGGTTCTGCTTTGAAAAAAGGGCTGAAGATGCTTTGGGCCAGAATAATTGCTATGGGAACATTCAGCGCATGCTGTTTCACCGGAGGTGGTGTTGGTGGGAAAACACCCTCCTTATCTCCCCCTCTTCCCTGGTATTTGAGTTGTGCAGCAGGTATGTTAGGAGGACTCTGACCAGGTAGAGCTGCTCAGGTGACCACTGGCTGGAAGGATGAGAGATGCCTCCTGGAGAAGGTGATACAGCATGTGCTATGACAGCAGATCTGGGAACCCTGAGGAAGAAGCTCACAGCCCCTGTGAGCTGATCTGGCATCCCTGAGGAAGAAGGTGATTCCTGCCCCTTGTCTTCCCGCTGGCAAGTTCCTGGGCATCATTCAGCAAACTGTGCCTTGGGGGTGTGCAGGGAGAACAAACAGTATCCTGCAGAAGCTGAGAGCTCCTAGGTTTGGGTGGCTGTGTAGCAGGTATTGAACCTGTAGGAGAGAGGCTAGAACCCTGGGCTTGCAGGCTTTCATGTAATTTTGGTGCAGGGGGCAGTATTGAAGTGTTTTGCCAAGGTGTTAACTACTGGGTTCTCTAACCTCTATCACTTCATGTTAGAAAGATATCAGAACAAACAGTCTGAACTTTGTAATTCCCAAAGGGGATAGAGGAACACCTGAGAGGAGATTGATTATTCAGCATCAGTAATGAGCATTTCTTGATGCTTCTGAGTGGACTTGTGGATCACTTCTTAAACTGTTTTGCATGTCCCAAAACAGTGAAACTACTTGGGGAAATTATCTGCATACTTGCTTTTGTAAGATAATTTCTAAAAAAAACCCCAGTCATTTTGGCTTATCCATCTTTGCTTTACTAATATTCACAAGCAATTTCTTACTAAAATGTGTTGACAATGTACTGTTCCCACTAGCAACCTCCACCCTCTTCCCTCAACAGAAATAGAAGGGATAAACTGTCAACCCCCCTGAAAAGCCAATAGATCATTTTAAACATTTTTTTTCTCCCAAATGCTTGCTAAGCATTATGTCAGCTCCTTTTATTTTCTACTTGAATGAATTCAGTGGCAGCAGAGTAGTCATTATTGTCAACAGGAAGGCTTTATTGGTGGTGGGCAGTGGGGTCTTGCAAGTCCACTGGTAGTGAAAGCTGACAGCCTTGACAGGTCTGGATGTATCTGTGCCAAGTTTCTTCAGCTTGGTTATATGCATAACAGAATTTGATCTCCATGTCTTTTAGGACACTTTTTAGGAATAGAGACCGTAGAGACCATATTGCTTTTAGTTGTTAATTTAGGGAAGAAGGTGAGATTTCATCTCAGCCCTGCTAGCAGGTGTTTTGATTGCACTGAGAAACTGTTGGGATGCTAACACTGGGCTTGACTGTGTGTGCTTAATAAGGTGCTAGCTTTCAGCATGGTCTTGTAGCAACAGCCGCCTTCAGTGGCTTGCAGATGCCTTGACAGTGGTTGAAGGCCCTGATCTGCAGGGCAGCACTGGTATTTTGTTTCCCCGTGCAGGCTGGTTGTCAGGTTGCAGGTGCTGGTTGTGTGCTGCATTCAGTGGAAGCTTCTTTTTCTTTCTTAGTGGTAAAGTGATACTTGCCCAGATGGTTACCCAAAAAATTGATGCTGCAGCCAGCTCAGAAATCTGCTGTTGTGTTGGTACAGTATTGTTTCCAGTGAATATTATGAGTGAGAATGGAAGCTTTCTTCACAGTGAATAAACCCTTTTCAGTTAAATGGTGATTTTGGTGTGAATAGGACTGTTTACTATTAAAGAAAAGCAAACCATACTGGAGTTCTTACGTTTCCAGGCACTTTAGTGTCAAGCTAATCCAATCACTTCTGCCTTTAAGTGATGTATGGCGGGAGGAACAAATTACTGCCTCTTGTTTTGACTGGAAATCTTTGTAAGGAAAAAATTGGCAGTTTTCTGGTTGTTTTAGTGGGTCTGGTTATCAAAGTGAGCTTTGGGTCTCACTCCCTGGTGCTGCAGCAGTTTCTGTGCCTGTGGGGAAAAAATGCAGCCAACCTGAAGAACTTTGTCAAAGGGCAATATCACTCCCTTGTAAACAGTGTGTTCAAGCAAATTACAGATGTAACGCAGAAATTACTGGATAAAATTCTCCAGTTGATGTTATGATTGCAGTTGTCCATCTGGCCGTAAAAACCTATGAATCTGTGATGCAGATTCGAGCGTTTTGGCTCTTGCTGTAAAAGGGAGTCATCATAACTTGGATCAGAATGAAGCCAACATAATAAAATATAAATCTGCAGTTAATATTAGTTTGCAAGTTCATTAAGTAGGGTATACTTTCCTCCTCTAGTGGGCTATAAATAATAGGTTCTGCTACAGCTTGCACTCTGATGTAGCTTGTTGCCACTGATAGAAATATTTCAGAGGTTCTTGCCTCTATGAGTTTTGTCCCTACTCAGTGTAGCTAATTAATTCAAGGCATCTGCTCCCTGATGATCTTGATTTCTTTCAAGAGTTTGGGTTTTTTTTATTTGTTTTTGTTTTCTTGGGTTGTTTTTGACAGTCACTTGTTGGATTACCTTGGATATATACTTTTTAGAGAAACACTTGGCACAACAGGGAAAACAGTTGGAAAATTAATGGCAACAATACTGCAATAAAGCCAGTGAAGATGTATGAAGCAGGAAAACTTTGACTCATGATGATGATGAAGATTCCTCTGCAGTCCATGTGTCTTGGTAGTGCTGTGACCCCTGGAAGTGCTGGAGGAAGGATGGGGATGTATGCATTGCAATTGCATTACAAGGAGAAACCAGCTCCATCAGTGATGATGTGTTGGCAGCTATGCCCCCTCCTTTGGGTAGAGGGAAAGAGTAAAGGCGTGAAGCTTGGTGGAAAGTCTGTGATGCTATTCAGGAGACCTTCTGATGAAGTGCAGAGCGCTGCTGTCACATCTTGTCCTGCACCTTGACCCCCATGCAGCAGAGCGTTTCACCTCATGCTTAATTGTCAGTGTGAGTGCTCCTGTGAGAGGTTTCTCACAAGTTCTTTAAATGTAGTTGTTCCCACAAGGTGTGAGTGTTGGGTCAGAGCTGGGGCTACCTTGACCACCCACAAAAAGGTTGGAGCTTACCTCATGTCCTGCAGAGTCTGTGCAAAGGGGGCCAGGAGCTGAAGGAAGAGCCTGGAGGAGGATGTAGGAGCATGACTACACTTTCTTTCATAACAGACTTCAGCTTCAGGCTACCCAAAATAACATTCAGATTCCTGTTCAATTTGTAGCAAGTTTATTAAAGCAGAGTTTTCCTTCAGTTGTTAAAAAACCCCCTTTTTTATTTAAGTGTTGTTTAGAAATGTGCTACTTTAGAAACCATGTGATGTTTTGAAATATTTATGCAGGCTGTAAGGAAGGTTTCTGTACTTTTGTTTGTTTTGTGATGGAAGCTGGTTTCGTAGGGTCAAAGAGGATTTTCTTTCCCTCCTGTTTTAGGTGTATTTCAGTGAAATTAAAAAAAGAGATTCTTATAGCTTTACAGCCTCATGATATAAATTCCATCAGCTTTTGCTATCCTGACCATTTTGCCTGTTTTAGAGCTCCTAGTTAGGGTATACTTTGATAGAGGATGCCTTGTGGTAAACCTTAGCTTGCAAATGGTGCTGCTGAAGAGCAGCATTACTCTAGTGTATGATTTATTGGAAATCAGCTCAAAGACCACAGCAACTTAGTTCTGAGTTCAGGTTTTGTATGCCTACAGAGACTTTGCCCTGGTGTAAGCAATGAAGGATTTTCTGGAAGATCTTTAGATACTGAAATGGCAGGAGGATGTGTAGCCAGTAAGATCAGAAGTACTCAGTGTTCTAGACTGTTGATGGAGTATTTTTGATTTTAACTTGTTTTTTTTTTCCCCATTTGAAATTGGAGTGAAGAAAAAAGATGCTTCAGATGATCCTGCTCCAGCCCAGAGGCAGAGGAGCCATCTCACTTCAGTGAGATCAAAACAATCCATGAATCAGTGGCTTCTACTTCAGGCATTGTACCATCATGACAGGCCTGTCCTGCTTTCTCCTGGGCAAGCTACTGCTGCCACACGTTTCAGGTGACTGTGGCCAGGTAGGGAGCTCTGCTGTGCTGTGGAGTGCTGGTTTAGGTCCATATTGAATGCCATCAGCCCTGGCATTTTGTGTGCATCTTCCCAGCCACAGTCCCTGTATAGCCATGGTGAAGCTGCTAAATGCCAGTTGTATGAACATGACAAGGACATTTGAGTAAAAAGCTAAATCCAGGCTCCCTGATAGAAATTCCCAAGTGAGAAACCACTATTAATTCACCAGCTAGAGTTCAGGGCAAGGGTTTAGATCACGTCTGTTTTTACTCTAACTTGATTGCTCACCTGTAGTAACCAGCCTGTCTGAGAACAAGAGTGTATGCAAACTCCCCAGGCTATTATTCTGTATTAAGAAAAAAGAAAAAAAGAAAAAAGGCTGTGGTATGACTTTAGACTTAATCATCATTTATCCTACCCTGAAGGCATGGAAGTTAATGATGATATAGATCTGTGTGGTTTTGTGTTCCCCTTGACTGAGCATTAGAAATAATTAGGGCTTGTGGGATGGATGCAGTGATGGTGGAGATGAGCAAAAAATATTATATATTATCTTCCAAGTTTGCTGGCAAAGATACAGGTGCTAAGTGTGTGCTTATGGGGTCTGAGGTTTCTTGCTTGTTTGTTGAGATAAAGCTAGCTGGTGCTGAGGAGAAAGGAAGTGGGAATAAATGAGTTCTGTTATTTTGGAGCCTTTTAAGATTATGGGCCAAGCAGAGTTGCTAGTAATATCTAAAGAGATTTATTTTCCAGCGGGGTTATCTCTGCATTATCCCAGGTGCTCCTGAGTACAGCTCTGGGTTATGCCCATGGAGTTAGGCAATGTTGGGGCAAGTCCAGGAGTCACCAGCTACACAGGAGCTGGCACCAGACCTTTTGAAGTGTGGAAGCGTTGCACACATAGCTGGAGGTGTTCCTGAATTACCTCCTTTGGTGTCCTGAGTGTTTGGATTACTTGGCTATTAAACAGCCACAGCCAAATACATGCTCACAGTCATCACTGGTTGAATAGGGAAGAACTGGTTCTGTACTCTGAAGAAGACCTCTGGTCTCTTTCTGTGTCTTGCTGTGGGTCAAATGAAACACAGTTTCAGAGTTTTTTATTCAGGTGCAAAAAAGCTTAATCTCTTTTCAAGTAGCTACACGGTGAATTTGGAAGCGTTTGTTTGGAATGGTGGCAGCCCTTCTATAAAAGTCTCTGCTGAAACATTTTCCTCTGTTCCAGGTGTCTGTTTTACCTGCTGCTTGCCCACTGATTCTTCCCCAGCCTAGCTAGTTTGCATTTTTTTGATAAAAACCATTTCAGCAAAAATAATGTTCCTGCCAGGCTGGAAGGTGGTGGGAAGAGAGGTGGTGCTGAGCCTATCTGGGCTCGTGTAGTGAGACTGTGCTCCAGTGACCTCTCTGGCCGTGCAGGGCCTAAGAGAGCATCCCCAAAGTGTTGGTGGCACCACTGCCACAAGGAACTGCTGCACCTGGGCTGTTGGAAGAGCCACCTCCCTTGGAGGGGGATGCTGGGGCCGTGTTTCGAGGCTGCATTGGGGTGGGGTAGTAACCTGGAAATGATGCAAGCAAAGGACAGACACACTGGAATTGGCTGGGGAGGGTGCTGGTGGGGAAGTGCAGACACCTTGTATCTAGATGGAGCAAGCGGTAACTTGTGTTTATATACGAGAATTTTGGGGCTTCTCAAAGCAAAACATCTCTGTCCTTGGAGATGGTTTAAGTTACTGGCTAAATATATTCATCAGAGCAGATCTATGCAGTGCAGTGTTTCAAGTGATACACTGTGAAAGCAGCCCTGAGCAGATGCTGATGGGGCAGTCTGTGTCTGCTGCGCCTTTCAGCCCCTCAGAGCTGTCTGGGGTGTGCTGGGAGCCCCTCTGGTCTCCACAGCAACACACACACAGGGACAGCTTCCAGTCACTTGTCACTTTTGCCTTCCTGGCACGTGAGTTTTGGGTTACTGCATGGTGCCTGTCAAAAGGTGTATTCCATCCTATTTATTTTGCTCTATGCAGATTGCGAGAGGGTGCGAGAGGAACTGAGTCTTTTCTAGCTGGGGATTTAGTATTCATCTCCGCTAGCTGACTCACTAGTCGGAAAATTCCCACTGACTTGACTTAGAGTTGAATGGGCTGTAGTACCTTTTCACACACAGAAAATTATTTTGAATTTGAAGTTAATAACAGCAATTTAAAAATTGTCATTGATAGAAAGATAATACAATATTTAGTTGTATCATGTTCTTTTTATGATCTGATGTTCGAATAAAGCACTTTTTCTGCTTTTTCCTTAATTAGCATGTCATGAAGAAGCTTGTGACATCAAACACAGCATCTAATTACATTCATTAGTAGCATCTCCAGGACGAGTTTTAATTAAGTTGTACAATGTAGATCAATACTTGTTTTGCATCCATTGCAACTTAACGACGGGAATATACTGTTCTGCACAGTTTAATTACAGTGATTGTAATAGAAGGAATTTGAGTAAACCTGCCATTTTAGCAACTTCACTGCTGTCTCTAGCTTTTTGAAATAGTATACAGTTATAATATGGTACGTGTTATTTATGTGTGTCTTACTTTGAAGAATGTTTTAGGGTCATTCTTTTTATCCCAAGAAAATGCAGTGTAGTTCAGGAGCACTTGGATGACAGTGCTTGGCTCCAGCTGGAGCAGGAGAAATTAATGACCATTTTAGCTCAAGACTTCATAAGGGGAAAGACTGGGCTTAACTGGGTGACATATCTAGTGGTAGGTGATAGCAATACTTTTATTTTGCATGGACTCTGGGGTGGAAAGCCGCCTAATTGTATGTTTACTTACTGTCAGTATAGTTCATTGTGGTCTCTGAGTGTTGCTTCCACCACATGTCCTGTAGTTTGGTAGCACTGACAGCTTCCAACTGTTTCCTCTTTTGGCAGGAGAAAGCAATCCAGAAATGAAAACCCCGAGCCACCAAATGTGTTTTGCTCAACATCACAAAAATGTACTTGACCAGGCAGAACATGTATGCCTTGTGTTAGTGTCCTGCATTAATACTTGCATACATTGTGAAAATACCTGGATAGACAAATCACTTTTAAGATAAGTGTTTGCCAGATCTGAGAACTCTGTACTTTTTGTGTTTTGGCCTGGTTTTGTGTACAGGGGACTACAGTAGTCAGCCTTCAGTATGGTACAATGATAAAGACCAAATTGATTTAGAGAACTTTGTTTTTTTCCAAACTAAATCAGTCGTTTAGTCTTCATTTGTTTTTAAATATTCCTTAATATTTTAAAGGAGCATGCTTTGCAGTATAATGTACTTCTGGATTTTCTTACTATGTCTCTGTAAATGGTGTAACCTTGAGGGTTAGTTATGATACCTGCCTTCTTCAAACTTGTCCATGTAACCTGTTCATTTCTCTTCTGTAGCAATCTTTAAGGACCTACATCGTTGCGATTCTAAAGGAAAGAGCACAGAGCCTCCTCAACCTTTTCAAGCTTGTTCTTGATCTAGATAATCATGTGCTAGAAAGTCTTGAAAGTCCAATTGCCAAAACTTCCAGTGGGATTTTTAAAGAGCACACAGGGTGGAGGTCAGGAATTGAAGACCCAGGGAAATTGCTTCCTTTTCAGGAAGGACATGAGTACACAAAGTGAGGTATTATGCAGACAAATATACTGAGAGGAGTGTTGTGATCTGATGAAGAGGAAGTGTGCTATTAAAGTAGATGAAAGTTGCTCCTAGGTTGAGATTTTGGATGACAATTGATGATTCACAGATGAGCTTCTGACTTGGAGATGAAATCTCAACGCCAAAGGCTGCAACAGTTTTTCTTAGCTGAGTTAAGTTTGTGTAGATTTAGTCACTTCTCACTTTTTATCCAGTGTTTCAAGTAGTAAGAGAGGAAAAAAATGTTACAAGCTTGGGAATAGTTTGTTTGCTGCTTAATGTAAATTGTTGGTTGCTTGTGTGACTTAACAAAACTACTCATGAAATTTTATGTGTAGAAGAAAAAAGATCCCTTGCATAGCTTATAATGAAGATGTCAAAGACTTGGAGAAAAATGTAGAAGAGGAAGAAAATAATAGATTTCTGATGAGATTAATACTTGCGCATATAATACTTCAAAAATTAAATTCTTGGTTTGTTTTTGTCCTAAGGGCCTGATTATGCCCAAAAACATGCCACTTTAGAAGAAATGTGTGTATAAACATGCATAGATGTTTGTGAGTGTATGTTTATACCTATATAATGTATGTCTTACATATACACATGAACACACAGTGTGCATAATGTGTGGATCTTATTCCCCTCAAAAGATCAGGTCCTAAGAATGTGAAGAATCTGGATTTTGCAGAAGTTCAGTGCATTTGCAACTTGGTTTCCGTGGCTGATCTCAAAGGAATAAGCTAATGCATACATAGAATTGTTTTCATTGTATGACCTCATTGTTAGAGGAGTTACTGCATTGTTATTCTGCTTCACAGAAATCCAACTTCCTTGGTTAATTATAAACAATCTGTTTACCAGAGCCACCCATACCTTGAAATGTCTGCTGAAGTTTGTAATCCGTCCATCTTCTTTAACAGTTTTTTTTCTTTTATTTGCAGTGAATTTACTGGACTCACGTACAGTAATGGGGGATCTAGGATGGATAGCCTACCCAAAAAATGGGGTAAGTCTCTGTTGTTGTTTGCTTTCTCTCTCACAGATTATACTAATCATTTCCATTCGGAAAGTAGACTACTGGGTTTAAAAACTCTCTGGAGGGATTTGTCGGCAATGGAGGGAAAAAAATAAATAAAACAACAAGCTGTGACTGAAGAAATGGAGCTGTGTGGCTAGGGGATTGATTTATTTATGCAGCAGAGCCAGCCACAAGTATTAAAAAAATGATCATGAGTCAGCCTCCTCAGTCCTCCCCCCTCACCAAGAAAATCCATGAGGTTATTTAAATTTCTCTTAAATTATAAATTCTTGGGTTTTTTTCTTGAGCCTTTGCGGTAAATGTGGAACACAATGTTTTGGAAGTTAGCTTCTAAAAGCAAGGTCTGGAACATGGCTGTTAGCTTTAAATGAACAAGGCTGCTCACAAATATATCTCAGATTCATGATAAATTTCTGGGACCTGATAACACTGAAACAGGAGCTGAGTTCTAAGCACCTTGAAGAGCCTCTGTCCCTTACCATTACCTATATGACGAACGGTTCAGCCTCAGGAAGAGACAACTGAAACAACGTCTGTAAGTGAAGGGAGGGTGCCAAAAGGATGGAGCCAGGCTCTGATCCATGGTGCCAAGCAATAGGACAAGAGGCAATGGGCAGAACCTGAGGCACTGAAAGCTTCACCTGAACATGGGGAAGAACTTTGGTTATTGTGTAGGTGACCATGGGTTATTGTGTGGGTAACAGGTTGCCCGGAGAGGTTGTGGAGTCTCCCTCACTGAAGAAATTCAAGAACCCTCTGAACACAATCCTGTGCCATGTGCTTTAGGATGACCCTGCTTGAGTAGGGAGGTTGGACCAGATGAGCCCTCTGTGGTCCCTTCCAACCTGACCCATTCTTGTGATTCTGTAGATGAAAGAACCTGGCCTCCTAATTTGACACTTGAAATAAGTGGTGGGATTGAGATGCATTAATACCCTCCAGTGTGTCTGCTTGACCTGACTGCATCATATGAGCAGTCTTGGCTGTGATTTTTGGTCTTTGGTTTGGGGCATCCATGATGGCTGTACTGTGACAGAGCTTTGGTGCTGTCTTGAAAGGTTGATTTCTGCACCATGCTGGGTATTCCTGTCAGTTCCTGAAAGCCATGAGCGCTGTGTGAGGTGAGAAAGCATCCTGAGTTAGAAATGCTGCATGACCGAGCCCTCCAACAGAGCAAATCTCAGGAATGTGTTATTCCAGAGTTTTAGTCATCAGATGAAACAGACTGCATAATTGTCTTGGAATCCAGTTGGATTATTATAAAGATGGTGGCAGTGTTTATATAAAATCCAGTCAACCTTGGAAAAAAAAAATATATATATTAGACAGTAAATTAAAATCTGGCTTTCTGTATATTCAGTGTGGATGAAAGGTTGTGGAAATGGCAGCCTCACTCAGACGAGCTGCATGTGTACAGGCACTGCTTACAGCAGGGATGTGAAAGCTACACAGGGATCTGATTTTATTTTCAGTTCAGTCCAAGATCTAATCCTGTTATGGTTAGTCTATAACCTTTTTTTT